>NQIM01000173.1:0-74858 GCA_003426235.1 Xylaria polymorpha | reverse complement strand
TGCCCCTACCAACACTATCCCAGCTAGTACGCAGCTCGACGCAAACTTTAAAAGTCTACCACTACCCTTATATTATCCTAACCTCCTGCTTAAGCTTCTCCGACCCTCCTACCAACCTACCAACCTTAAATGCGGATTCATCCTTACGCTTAGTCGCAAGTCGGAGTCAAAAACAAACCCGTGCTACGCAGTTATCACCACATCCACCTCTGTCAGTACTAAGAACGACTTATAGAAACCTTGGGATGACCATTCGCCGTCTAGACCCTGCCCCAGCCCCAGTCACCTTCACCTGCGTTTAAGGCTCTATCTAAACGTTACTTCCGCCAGCAAAACCGGGTGTTACGGTACATTATAAATATAACTACGTTTTTAGCAACAGCGGCGGCTTGCGTGTCGTCTTGTCGGGTCGTCTTGTCGACCGAGGAGCGTAGAGGACGTAGTAGTATAAGTACAGTATGTTTCCACCCTCCCCCCGTTCCTTTCCCCTCCCATCGTGTCCTAGGTGTCCGTTCCAGCTCGAACCCAAAGCAAATGCGAAGAAATGCGGCAAGGCTTCTTTATAGACAGATATTTGCTGCTACCGCCTAGCTACACTTTACAACTTCCTATGTCGAACGTCCTGTAGGATACATTCCACAGTCGATCCTGGACACGTTCACTAACATGGGTATCATCTTTTAGGAGGCCATCATTACGACCCTTGCAACTGCAATTGCTACTGTCAGAGACAATAGCAAAATACTCTTAATAAATTACCCGGGCCCTTGGGTGTTCTTGCTCGCAATAATCGCTATACGCTACCGTCTGTATGACGCACCACTGAGGCTCGATTGGAGTTGACGGGTAGGAGGACGGGATTGCAAGAGCGACGCTTTCCCAGTCCACGCGACAGGGTGATATAACATCATCCCCTTGCAATCATTCTCGCCGACTTGTCGACGATGCACAACCACCCAGCCTCGATGGAAACCTATAATGGCTGCGTGCGTACTCCCGCAGATGCTATAAAGCTATTTGAAGCATGTAGACTTGGCCTTCTGCCGCGGGTTCAGAGGCGGTTATCTGAAAAAGAGAGACAATCGATCAGGCCTGGCTCTGTCTTTGTCTGGGACGAACGGGAAGCTGGTATGCGACGTTGGACTGATGGCAAATCCTGGAGTGCGAGCCGAGTGTCGGGCAGCTTCCTAACATATCGGGAAATGGAGGGGAAGCGAGGGAGCGGCTTCGGAACTGCTCGCCGGACTACTGCTGGACGTTCCCCCGATAGTGGTCGAATGAGTGACGACGACCAAGACGGCGAGCCCGAAGGTTACCGCTATAAGACCGACGGTCTGATGAAACAGTCTTTTAGCATAACAACGTCGCAAGGGCAGCATTTGCATTTGATCTCTTATTACGCTAGACCACTCCCTGGGACCCAAGAACTCATTCAACCCACCGCGGATCCATCGTTGCGACATATCACGCCGAATAAAAGCATGTATCCCGAGTCAAGTTTGCATGACGCCAATCCTCCAGCCTTAACGAGGACACCTATGCAATCATATAACTCGCCTGCGTCTCAGGACCAGGGCACATATGGCACTCAGTGGGCCTCTCCTGCCTGGATGGGAGTATCGGCATGGTCTCACTCACCAAACCAGGTGCCACCATATCCATACGGTAAGCCCGAGCCTGAAATGGCCCTCCAGGCTCACCCGCCGCCACAATCACGCAGAGCGCCGCAATTACCACTATCTTCACCACCAAATCAGTCACCACTCTATGAACGGCTACCACCGCCCGCCGCATACCAGATGGCTGACCGGCACTCGAGCCGGTCTCCTCGATCCCAGCACCTTCAGGTGCAAGCAGCCCAAGCGGTCATGATTAATCCACGGATGCCGACCAGTAGTCGCAACTCCCAAGGTCACTTGGCTGCCATAGGAATTGCGCCCAGTCCTCCTAGACCGAAATCCATTTCACCACCACACACATCCAGTTCAATCAGTTCCAGTGATATTGCGGCCCGTAAGGCGAGCTTATCAAGTATCCTATTGCATCCCGCTCCGAGCAGCTCCGAGCCGAACAGCGCCAATCCAGCAAACAATAATAGCGCGAGTAGCTCACCTGGGGCTCTTGCTGCTGCGCCGCACGAGATGTCAGCGGACCGGCAGGCACTACGGTCACTTGACCGCAAATTTTGTCTTTGACACCGCTGTCTATCCTCTCTAGACCTAGACTAAGCCCAGTTCTTCAACCGAGTGACGATAGGTCGTTCCTTCTAGACAGCTACACACTTTCCAAACGTGATAAACGTGAAAGAACGACCATCTATCTGTTTCGAACAATATGTTTATATATTTTTAGACGCTACAGAGTCCACCACGGTCAGCGGCATCATTTTGGCGTTTATGGAATTAAGAAAATGGGGATGGGTTACGCTTACGGTTCAGACATGGCAAACGGTACGGCGTATCCTCACACCGGCGCATCTGCACAGGAATACGCTTTAGCTAGCAAGGAACGGAGTTATGGCTGGGGATTTATTGGGTCGGTCTAGGAACTGGATTGTACAATGTTTTTTCGCCGCTTCCAGATACCAGCCCTTAGCGGGGGGCGAGGGGGGAGCACTGCTTTGAGCTTGTTCAACAATAGTACTTAACATGATAAACGTTTCGAGCGATGACCCAAATTCCAGACTCAGCCTGCACATATTAACTACGGAGATCACAGTACCTACGTTCCTCTTGAGAGAAGCCGAATCCATACGTATTACTTGGAAGACTAGGCGTGTAATCGTGGAGTGAGTCTCTTCAGGCCAGAATCAAGGCTGGTCGGAACTTTCTTTTGGTTTAACGTATCGAGGTCATGCAAGGTCCTTCCAAGACGCTGGGGCTCAAGCATGCATAATCCATCATCCGCAAATCCTTTACGAAGGCAGCTCAACCAACGGCGTATACCCATAGTATGAAATGTCCGAGCACTAGGGATCGGCCGTTTGACAGAGGGTCTGTAGGTCTAGCTCAGTAACTTGAAATGTTCGGCCTACAATCCAACGTCACTTTCTTCCCCCGGCCAAATACGGAACGGTTTGTTGCTTTCTGGGGTCCTAACTACGTCCCAAGTTATTAGTGTGTTGCCGACCTCCACCACCATTAGTCGAGAAGGAAATTATATGACAGATGTTATGGTAGAAATAAATGTGCGATCTCAAACAAAATTGCTTTATTACTACTTACTACACCTTATACGGGCTTAAAAAAACAGCCTATCAAGTGAACCTTAATCGTTTAGATATTACGTAGTCGAAGATGGTTTGCTAAATCCGGATTTAGGGCCTTGGTGAACGTAAGATTATCGGCTGAGTAAGGTTCTTGGTAACTCTATAGGAGAAACGTGGCCGAGGCTACTCCGTGTTGACGAGCTTGATCGTGCGCAGTTTCAACCTGCTTTTAGGTAATTTCAACTTTTAGTCTACATTTACGGCAGGCAGTTAAACATTGCCGTCGAGCCTTTCCCTCGTGTCGGCATCGGCATACGTACTGCATGCGAGATGTTGGATGTTTCGTAATCGAGCTCCATGATTACTCAGGTTCTTGTTTTGATATTACTGTCGTCTCCTCCAGAACCTGCTTTGGCTACTTAGAGGCTATATAAGCTAATAGATCATCTCGAGTATCATATGCTCCTGCCTGGCGGCTATGGAACTACTCCCGTCTTACGTGTATATCATCAGTGGATATATACCTACCCTTTATGTACTGTATGGGCACAAGCCCCGCAGAACGTTGAGCCCGAGCAGCTTAGTCCGGCGTTTGAAAGTGGTGGAAATGACAATGGAATGCGAAGCGTGGGGTGTATACTGTATATACAGCCAAAAAGCATGTGGTTAAGGGAACCTACTGTACATGTAAGCAGGGTAAATGGAGACACGCAGACGTCAGTGGCAACGCAATAAGCTACCTAGGTAGGTAGCGATTTAGCGAAAGCACATACATGTATGCCTGTGCTGAGACACAGGTGGCCGGTCCATAATCGCGGGATAAGGCTATAGAACGTGGCCCGCGTACCAGACCGACAGATCACTAGTAGACACGTTGTTTCCTTTTTTCGGTTTTAGTGTGCGGCGGACGTAGCAGTCACATGAAAATACCAAGTGCGGTGCGGCTTGCGGCTGGCAGGACAAAGGAGAAAGACGAAAGACGCGCGAATGTCACCTTTCGCTGCCATGTGGTTGACAGCGCACATGCCGCGGAATGCGACGCCCAAACGGTTAGGAGAGTCCGCCGTCGCGAGAAGACGGGGCGTCGGCCGCTTTACCGTTTTGGTTACATTTTGCATATGAGGCTTCAGCCTCCTCCGCTTTCTTCCCCCTTCTTTTTTTTCTTTCTTTTTTTGAGACGGAAGGCTTTGGCGCGGTTTGCGCGCTGCTGTCATCCATCCCGGACGAACACAGTACACTTTTGCTCTCGCTAGTTCTTTTGAAAGGGCTGACCGGCGCTTGCAAAGTTTTACATCACAAGATCCTGTCTCAGCTCATCATTCGGTCGCAGAAGGAGAAGAAGAAGAAGAAGAAGAAGAAGAAGAAGAAAAATAAAAATAAAACAAGTTAATGCGCTACTAGTAGTGGAGAGACTAGGTAACAGCAATGAGACCGAGCGCGCGTCAGGCAGCCCCATGATTTTTCGATGATGCCGGCGACTGCAATATTTGGATGCTCTAGGTACCTATTATACGATACACCGTTGAGGTAGTTAGGTAGTTAGTTGGCTTAGTCCGTTTTAGCTTGCACGTTTTATTATTAATATGTATGACGTACCTAGTATACCTCCAGTAGGTATTCGAGTTGTTTAGAAGATGGTTCTGGCCTAGTTCGGGACTTAAAGTGGGAGAGACAAAACGCTATTGGGCCGGACTAGCCTATACTACCTAAGGTAGTTCTCCCAGCACTCTGGATTCTCTCCTAAATAGGCTTAGAGTGCCATTTAAAATGCCTAGCAATGCATACTGTACACATGTAGGTAAGTATATGTAGGTACTTCTGTATCAGTAGGTAGGTACCTACTGTACCTGTGATTAGGTTATTACATGTTGAAGTAATTCATAGGTATTTTGCTGTGTTAGTACCTAGTTACCTACCTAGGTAGGTAGTTGTTCATCGACGAGCCACGCTTCAAATCTACCTACGAACGAATGCTCAAGCGTACTCTATGTGCAGGTGGTTGGGCGTTTACAGTAGGTACATATATGTCTCATGAACTATAAATTAACTATCAACGAACGGTTTACACTAGATACAGGGTCCTGCAGGGGCTAATACTGCATGAAACACTTCCAAGGTTACTACCTAGGTTAGGTATTGCTTCGTCTGCTGGCTTGCCGGTTTGGCGGCTGTGCACTGACAGCTAACTGTTGCCAACATGTACCTTATGTACCTACCTACCTACTTAGGTATGTATGTACCTAGGTACTAGGTACTGTAGAGTGGGGTGATCTTGTGGGTCCCGTCGGAAATTGACATGTTGACCCGATCTCGCGCGGTTAACTTTGCCTCGCTCCCCAACTGCAAGTACCCGGGTAGTTTATTATACCTTAAGTTTTTAAGTCTTTAAGTTCTCCTGTATGATGATTCATTGAATGTGGAAAAATACACCTCTCGGCATGTGGCGGCTTCTATATTAATACTATTATAGAGTGAGAGTAGTAGATCGATGTTGTCGATAGATGCTGTGGCCAGTACTTTAGCCTCATACTTCCTCCATGTAGACCGTACGCCGTATCTTATCTTGATACCTACCTACATATTCTAAATATAACGAGACTCGTGACGCTTCTTATTAGCGCTGCCGAGTCAATGAATGCTAGCTAATAAAGGGGACCAATTATACCTCTCATTCCGCACTTTAAGCCGAGCCAATTTATGAGGATAGAATAGGCAATCGGCGAAACTCTCATACACTACTCAGGTAAGGACGGAGCATTTCCGACGTACGAGGCACACGATCCAAATGTAGTAATCCGGTCATTACCGTGCACCAGAGAACTCTATTTTTTCGGGGGGAACAAGGCACAGTATATAAGTCAACCCCTCGCGGAGATTGCCACGTCAATAGCCTCACACACTCATTAATACTATGTACAGCGTGAGAATCTAACACGGCTGGCTATATTGTGACATGTTGTGGGGCTAACGGATTGATCCACACCGACTCTAGACTACCTACGATATATACAACTAGCCCTCGTGTCTAAGTACTTAGACCTGAAGCGTTGCTGGTTATGTTGAAAAGCCTTGTTTGTAACGCAACGTTGCAGGAAGTCAACTCTTCTTACAATGCGTCATAGAATCCTTTCATTTACCACAGTGGTTTCTCAGGGTTCTTCCTTACCAAATAAACCATACAGTGCTGTTGTGAGCTTCCATGCTCCAAGATATGCTCCAAGATGAGCATTAAGTTGTTCTGGCCCTTATTCAGCACACCCTAAATGAAGCACGCCACCATGAAAGCCCTGCATTATAATATGGGCAACGAGCCTGAGACCACTGGGCGCCTTAGGGAGAGGAAACCGGTCACCCGAGTCAGGCTATCCCACTCCGTCGAACATGGCCCAAGCCGTTATTCGATACTAATTATTTTCTCATGAGCCTCTACAGATATACGTGCGTGATAAATGTTGGAATAGATTGTAAAATATTCAGGGGTTTATTGGTGCTGATCCAGTAACCTTCGGAGTATTCTCGTCCACGCCATGTGATCAAATTGAACCTATTACGTTGCTTTCCTAATCGCTGGGTAAGTGTTGGAATACATTGGGTTAGGTGAAGTTAGCTTTGCATGCAATACGTAATAACGTGTACCCTGAACTGGGACAATTACGAAGGTAAGACAACTAGACTCACTTTTAAGATTAAGCTTGTTACGCCTCGTGGTCTTTTGAAAAAGTAGATAAAATAGTACAATACGATCGGTCGACATGAACCTTGACGTATGGGCTTAGATCTTGTGGTGGAACTATCTAGCACCGATCCGGTCTCTTAAGGCCGAGACATTACGGCCAGTGGTGGGCTGCTGACTCGTTACGGCGTTCGGTGGTTTGGGCTTGGCCGATGGACTAGGTAAATAGTCATAACTTAAGTTTTTTCTGCGTTCACACCCCGGGGTCACACGACAATGTGGCAAACAACATCTATCCCGGCAAGTCTAACGGTGTAAATAACTTGCAATATATTTCCCTAATACTGATATCGTGAAATTAACAAGATCTTGCTCCCGTGCTTCGATAATACAGGGCTCGACCACTGGTAGACAGTGTCCGAATCTTGCATACCTGCTACTCGACCGCCAGTGACTACTCGTATGGTCTACCACTCTGGTAGGTTCATTTCTTTTCTATACTACCTGGACTGTTTCCTGCAGTAAAATACCTAACCTTAGTATACTTGTGTATTCCTGGCTGTACACAAACTGTCGTTGTTCGATGGGGCGCATCGCAATGATGCTGAACTAAATAAGGGAGCAACGGAAGGAGAGAAAGGGAGGAGTTAGATCGTGTTATATAGTTACAGCGTGATGTGGCTAGACAAAACGACAACCATCTTGATACAACCACCGCTTAATGATGTAAATGACAAGGTGAAGGCGATATTATTTTGTTTATCCGTTATTTTCAACTACTCCGCAAAAACATATAAGAGAGAAATATAAGTCAGGAATTAATATCTAAGAGTTGAATTACACTAAACTTGTACCGTAGTTCAAAACATGATCAGTTAAAGTAGGGTCAGGTACCCATATGCCCACTATGATATCTTGGAAGCCGGCACTATAATTAAACCTAGAACTTATTTTTATTTTGTGAGTAGATTTATTATCGAAAAATGAGTTTAGTATTCCACCAGCTAATCTTGTTGAGTTAGGAGGAGCGTATAACTCTTGTAATAAGTACAGCTGTCTCGTTCCACGACAAACAATTGCACCACGCTAATGGGAACAGGTTTTGATGTTTCACGTCACTGGTAACCTTATCACGGGAACACTGTAACGATGAAACGTCATTTCTGGGAAGCGTAAACTCGCGACTTCGAAAGGTTATACGTCTAAAAAGATTTGCAGCATAGCTTCCCGCCACTCAAGACTATTCTCATATAGACTGATTCCATAAGGACCGTTGTCTTCTGCTATTTAGTACCAATTGTCGGAGTCTCGTTTACTCGACAAGTATAATTATAGGTTGTAGATGTTAAGATGCTTATGTGGATATCATTCTGCTATATTCTTATATTTTATTCAAATTTTATATAAAGTGTTAAACCAATATCTACGTTGGTTAGATATATTTCTCGGCAAGCTTTTGCTCGTTGTTTCCTCTCCAGCACGCCACCGGATCGCCATATTTCAACCCTAGCTTTATTAATGCCGGTATATTTATGGTCTTAGACGCAGGCCTCGACATCTTCATCTTATAGCATGAATAGACGATTTAAGGATACCAAAGCTATTATAATATTCCGTCGACGCTCTCCTTTTTTAAAAAGGGGTTAAAAGTCAAGATTGCTAAGATTTCGCTAAAAAGCTAACAATATGTCCAGATAAGAGGTGGTCGTCGTTGTGTGAAGGCTCCTAAAATATGTTCATGAGTATCCTCGCTTAGATATATGTTATTTTTCTTATCCTACGAGTGTAGGATACCGGGGTTGCGTCATAACATAGACTGAATATATCGTCAATGAATATGATATTGGGTGTTGCTTCGTACGATTCCCCAATCTAATCTGCAGAGTCAAAGAGGTGACTTCGACGCCTGAATGCCTGAGCTCTGGCTTACACTGCGTCACATTTCTCTCCTGTAGCCTCGAACTGACTACTTGACGAACATCTCGAATTATAGTCCAGTACCAGGGCCTGCGATTATATGAACCGTCCGGATGACCGAAAGTTACAAAACATTTATATATTTGAGGAGATCTGCCACTACTCATTCAAGCGAGCCTTATGAAATTTCAGTATTTCTACTCATTGAAACTCGAAGCCATCATTTAATCGGATCCGATGTTGTACATAAACCCTACTACTTCACTCCCGAGGGCCAACTATTAAGTGGCCATCAAATACACTGTTTGCTTATGTTGACGAAGTCGGGTATGAAGATCTGTAAAGTACTTGGGCTTTCTCTGGTTTTAAAAACTGTCTCTTACAGGGCGGCGAAGTCTTGAGTTATCATCTGTTAATTCTATCTTGGGTAGAGAACTGATCATATTATAGATGGCCCATCACCTAAAGTTCGTTTAATTGTCACTGTTACTATATTTCCCCAGCCTCTAATTCCTTGTGTCACGAACTATAGTATACGGTAGGCAATAGACTCTTGTTTTTGCACGAGGGTCCCTCAAACCTAGGTGAGGCTATTCTGACTACATACATACACCACGGAAGTCTCTTTATTTCTATGCCTTGTGATAGTTTGCGTTACGAGTAACTGCATTCTACTAACTGATGAGTTATGGGGAGACAATTGAATAAGCCTGGGTGTGGGTTATCAGGTACGTCGACCAATGAGCTCTTTAGTAGGCTTTGTTGTCTACTATGGATTCTAGCTCAATAAGAAAAACGGAAGGAAGAATGAGAGGCTAGGAAGGATTGGTTCCAAAGAAGTAAGAATAAGAGATGTTAAGAAAATTTCGTCAGAAAGACGCTGCGGTACTGTGAATGTCTATTCGACTAAGGTACAATGGGAGTCAAAGCCCTATTAGAGAAGTTGGCATATGAAAATAGAATAACGGATGCTGCTATTTCTGAAGCGATTACTTCTTTCATATCTTCGTGAATATAATAGCATGTGAAGACTGTAATATGAATGCCCATTGTGTACATATAGCGTGTGGTGTTAGTGACGATTGTGTTGGTGGTGGTTACTAGAGGTCATGTTGTATCCCGGTAGGTATTGAATAAGTACTAGGAGAAACTTTCTACTATATATACTATTGTGATTACTCTATCCGTTGGGTTATTTGTGATAAATCAGACTAAGGAAATATAGATACAAATACAATAAATATTTTTAATTGTAAATGCTAGGGGTCTACATTATTCCCACGAGCATTGCCTGTTGTGATAATTATACTAGAACACGTAGAGTCAGTTATCGCTATTTCAAGTGCAATTTATTAAGGGCCCAGAAGCTTCTGGACGCTGTCTTGGAGCATGGAAAGCTTCTGCTCTAGAAGTTACTAAAACAAGAAAATGGTTCCGGGAATTCCTTACATCGAAGGCGTTTAAGACTCCTATCAGATGGACGAGGGTGGCAATTACAACCAAAATGTGGAATATCTGGTGCGATGACCCAAAGATATCAAAAGTCCCAGGCCTGATGCACTCTGGGAACCGAGACTACATTTGTCATTAGCAGACCTCACTATGTTTCATTCCCGCGCCTGCTGGATTGTCGCGGGAAACTTCTTAGAGCATCATTCGACAACTTACAGCATAAGTGATAGCACCGATTAAAAAGAGACCGCCTTCGGCAAAGTAGTAAGGTAGCCCCGACTGCTTGACCATCCTGTTTACACGCCGCAGTTAGTAACTACCGAAAAGAGTGGGATTTCAGCTCATGTTTTGGGAGCATGCAGGAGCGCGAAGGCCCGAAACTTGCTAAAAGGGGGAAATGATGACTCCAGGGGACTAACTGGGCAAACCCGAACATATGGATCCCGTGAATGATGGGCGCAAGGCCTGACAAACCAGTCACAACCAACACGACAAGCCGAAAGGTCCTCCAATTTGAACCCTGGAAGCATGGCGCGAGCATGATCACTATGCTCACAACACCCAAAGACGCGCTCATGCCCCAGTAGATTTTGCGCTCAGTCCACTCACACCAGAACCCGACATAGATTCCTGATACAAACGATCCTACGATGAGGATAATTATACCTACGAAGTCGAGGCGAAGCCAGCGCGCCTCAACGTCACGTGAGTGGCTCATCAATGTATGGTAGGCGCTGGAGATCCCGAGGCACTACAACATTCGGAGTCAGTTATCACCACTTCGAGAGTCATCTGCGGATACTTCGTAAATACGGAAGCTTTTAGAATTATAGTCTTGGCCTAAAAGAGAGTGTGGATACTCTGAAGAGAACTAAAAAGAGAGGGAAATGAACCCGAAAATCACTCACCGCCGCTGCGGCTGAGAAGAGAACCGCGAAAATCACGTAGTCGCTTGCACCAACATCCACGTATCGCTGTCGTAGATACGAGAGCACCCAAGCCTCACCGACGAAGAGAGCCGCAGCCGCAGGTATTAAATGGGTGTAGATATTCAACGTCTCGTTGTGCAGGAAAGCCAAACTTCGGAGGCAGGCCATGGTGCTGCGCGAAATGGGGCGGTACCCCTTACGAATGAAGGGGTTGTCTTGGTGCCAGACCGGAAGTTCCTCGTAGGAGATAAGACTAGATTTGCGAGGCCGGTTCTCTATCGCACTGCTGTCTACCCACGCTTCATGACGCTTCTCGTTGTCTGAGGAATTGCGGCTGCTTGCGGCTTCTTGGCTGATCTGAATTGGGGCAATCGATGACATGATGGCTTTCGAAGATCCCTAGCCCGAAAATAAGAATGTTTAGCGACTAGCTTGATAGAAAAGTAGATGGTATAATATGCTGCCTTTTAATGATTAACATCATAGAGCTACATTAAGGTAGCCAGCCTCTGGTATGATTGTTGAAGCGGAGAAATTGCGCGTAATGCTTTCCGTCTCAGTAAGTCCGCTAAACATCAAGAGGGTACGGAGAAGAGCTGCATATCGATAGTCTCGGACCTCATCTCCAGTTTACTAAGCGAATCAACGGTTAGGATACCCTGTCTCCTGCCCCAACGAGCATCCCTCATCAGCCTCGCCGAGAACGGCCGTCGAGGCGCATGATTGGCGCGGGTACTAATGACATCACCGAAACCCCCTTTTAGTATATGATCTTGCGTGGTGGAGAAACATGTCGCTCCGAACACTTTGATATTTGCCATTGAGCAAGGATTGTTTTTCTTCATGCATTTGAGACAACCCATTAAACCAGCATCAGACCTGCGAGTTCGCTGTTAGAGATTGGTGTAATCTTTGTCCCAGAAATAGTGGCCGCGATACAATAGGTGATCAGACGTTTAAACTTCAATGTCTATGTTCCTGTGGAATGAAAATGAAAGCATGTGAATTGCCCCGTTTGAAAGCTATTGATGATACGCATACTCGACAATCATGAACTTGGGATAGTATGCAAGAAAACGTATACTATTGTAGGAATTGCACTCTGGAGGCGGATTGAGGTAGATGTGCAGCTATCTTGAACTGTGAGTCTGAATTACGATAATTTAGTTGATAATCGCCTTAGCACACATATTGAATTACCAGGGCTATGGGGTTTGGACGTTTCGGGCTCCAACTAGACGTCGATCAATAATTAGTCGCAACCTATCATCTGGACACCTTGAGTAGCGTTCTAGATTCTATCAACACTGATGATTACTTGGATCGGAGGCGTCTAATCTTGTAAGCTCCGATCAAGTTCAAGCGTGCGGAACCTGATGCAATACCAATGGCGCTTACCGGTGACAAGAGGTAAACTGCCGCGGATTGTCTGGAGAATAGCTGCCTGGGGATTTGGTTTTTAGTATCATTCCTCTCCTCGGCCATGGAGTCACTTCTGAACTGGTTCTTGAATCGTGTGGCGCAGCTACCGCAACGGTCCTTAGCCTAAGATATGCGCAGCCAATATGATGGCTGCGGATATGGTTGATGTGAATGTAATCGAGATTGGCCCTGTGATGGCGTAAGGAATATGCTCTCTCGTGAGCTATAGGTTGTTTATTTCGCTGACATGTGTCCATCGCCCGCGTTACGATGCAGCTCGAAACGGCTGGGAATGGAAACCGAACTTCTTGGTTAAGCCGTCGCCAGCAAAAAAAAAAACACGCAGCTGGAAACGGCACCGCCCACATGCAATCCAGCCTGAAGGTCATCGTTTGCTCATCAATTCTGATGTGTGGAACAAGAATTCGAGGCCAACAATGACACGTATACGAACGTACGACGAATTACAACATTGCGAAGTAAAGAAGCCGTACCCGCAACAATGTACGGTGTTAGTACAATGTTCGTGGATGTCGTAATGTCAGCCTGTTGGGCATGGGCAGAACGCCCACGTGTTGTTAAAAACCCACAGTGGGCACTTTGACTTCTTCGTTTTAGCACCGGCGTTAAGAAAGCCCACGACACATGGTGAATATTTGTGCGTACAACGAAGAACTAGATGAAATGTATTCACTGTCAGTTAGAGCCAGCGCATGCCTTGCAATGATGAGTGCTGTTGTGGCCTAGATCGGGAAAGGCCGAATCGGATGCATGGCTCGCTTAGGTGCGTACTCGCTCGTTCCACCACCAAAATAGATCATGTGTTTCTGCCATTGAGTCGTAGTTGTTGGATAATAACTTGCAAATGCTCCAAAACAAGCGAAGGCAATGCAATTGGCCGAGTAAATCGATGTGGAAGTAATTTGGTAACCTGATACCGTTGTCCAGGAAATATATCACTATCTAGTAGTTAAGTAGAATGCGACCGAGTGGCCTCAATTTGAGATCGAGATATTATGCGCTTCAAGACGTGCGTCAAGGCGTGATGATCGAGGAGAATGGAGTAAGTGAGTATGTATTGCCAATTAATAACCGATAGTAGCCTTATATCCTGCGATGTTAATAATGAAAGTGGAAAGAATAATGGGTGTGGTTTGCAAGTTGAAATGTGAGGCGTTTTGGTGTGTGGATGGCTTCGATTCTGGCTGGGCGCGGCAGACCGACGGCGCAAACCCTTTGTCGCTGCTCGGCAAATTATAAGGGATGTGGATGGGTTGATGATTCCTAGTCGGATTTGGAGGATAGCTGCAATGCAGATGCATCAACTCGAAACATCTTGGCCATAAATTCAAGAGTTTGGGACCATTATCTTGAATGCGACACACTTATGGCTCGAAATGCGCCAACAGCAGACAATGCAACGGACTCGACATGTCAAAGTGATATTACGTTGGCTAAGAGATTACAGACCCGAGGGCGGCGATTGGCCGCATTTCCGAGGGATCCCTGCACCCGGCGCACGAGAATAGGAGGAGGAGGAGTAAGTAGCTTAATTGATCGCCGGATCGGTGAAGGAGGGTGGGAGCTGATGGATGGAAGAAAGGCGAGAAGGCGAGGACGAGGACGGATGAGCTCGAGAAGGGGGGACGGGGGGGGGCATCGCAGAGAGTTTGGGTGAGAGAATTCGACTTCGAGACGGAGGCGCATGATTTGATCAAAGTTGGAGTATGCAAATGCTGGCGTGCAAGACTCGACCAATCAGAAAATTCGACTTGAACAAATCGGGGGACTGCGAATACCTAGGCACTGGAGGTAGTGATGGATGGCCTGGGTGCAGGTGGGACAACACTTGACCGGGGGAGCACGAGGAGAATGCCAGATGCCACCCACAATGCCATCACAGAGGATGGGCGAGACGCAGAGTTGAGCGACTGCCCACGCTCCAGATCACAACTTGATCCCGGTTTGGGTACCCAATCAATAAGCTCTGAATTGTCTGATTGGCCGCGTGGGAAACCGGGAGAGGCTGTGCGATGTGTCAACCCAGAAAAAATTAGGTGCACTTGCCACTGGCCTAAGCCTAATGGGGCAAAACAGCAAGTGTTTCAAAAAGGTCAAGCCAGCAATCGCCGCCTGCTACGAGTTGGGCTACTATTCGCTTACCCTGTTCCCTCAACCATTCGTGAGAAGAGGGAACATGCAAGACAACATGCCGTGCCGAGATCGAAGTGGGTAAAAACACACGATGCGTGCTATCGAGACATGGCACCAGCTCATCATATAGATCCATGATACTACTACTCCTCCTGCTACTCCTCCTCCTCCTCCTCCTACTACTACTACTACTACTAGGTAGGTAGATAAACAAGCATCCGACATCCCACCTCGTCCTGAACTGAACTGAAAGGACGGGAGATTGACAGATAGACAGCAGACAGGCAATATAAGTACGCTTATTCGATCAAACGTGACAGCAGCGATAGTCCTACGAGCGAACAAGGTATGTATACATAAATGTTAGGAAACGAGAACGACCGGGGGTGTAAGTCGGGCATGAGAGAGGAGAGAGATGTTTATAATACTCCATAGAACATCAGCAAATGAGAAAAAGAATGAGATGAGAATGGGTCAAGAAGCCTGAATGAGCAGCATGATGATGGAGTAGGTAGGTATGTAGGTAGGTAGGTATAGGTAGGTAGTAGGAGGGAGGCAGACAGATACCTAATTAATGGGCGGACCTGCTGGCAGCAACCCCGACAGGCTGTTAGGCCAGCCCGGGGCCGCGCCTGGATCCTCCCACCCAAAGCCGGCCAGCACAAAAAAATTGGTTTTACTGATTGTGCTGTGCACCTCCCACCCCCCCACTTTACTATAAGAGCTCACCTGCTCGCCGACGCGCCGCCAGCGGCACCTCCCTCCCCTTCTCGTTTTCCTCCCATCTCTCTCACACTCGTCGCGTTGCAAAACAGCCATCCGTTACTTGATATTCCTTGAACAAGGTCATTTAGGATCCTGTCTATCAATTCATCTAGTCCGCATTACCACTTTTAACCCCCGTTTTCGTCCAATTCCATCTTTCGCAATGGCTCCCAAGAAGACAGAAGGCGGCGCTGCTGCTGCCCCCAAGGCTAAGAGCACCCACGCTTCCTACCAGGTATGTGCAGCCACGGTTTACATCAGATAACTCGGCCAAGTCTAGTTGCACTGAGGACTGACTATTTGCAGGATATGATTACTGATGCCATCGTTGCTGTAATGCTCCCTGTTCCTTTGTTTCCGGCGCATCGGGCCAAGCTAGGCCTGTTTACCAGTTGGATGCGTGATGCATTCAGAGCAGGCTATCCTCCTGTTGCCATGCATCCGTTGGTGTATCATTTTGTCACTGTTTTCATATTATTTGTCAACATAACTAATTCTTTTCTTTGCACTGCAGCTCAAGGATCGTACCGGATCCAGGTATGTGCTATGTTCCCCATGGGCCAATCAATTCCTACACGGCCAAGAAACAAACGCAATACTGACAGCTCACAGCCGTCAATCTTTGAAGAAATATGTCAAGGCTAATAACACCATCACTGCCTCTGATAATATGTTCGACTCCCTGTTCAATAAAGCCTTGAAATCGGGAGTTGACAAGGGCATTTTTGAGCAACCGAAGGGTATGTAGTCTTATTTTAGTCATGAGCTGTCTGGCTCACTGGGGATGGCGGTGAATAGGTCATCAATAGCTCTAACATTATGAAAGGACCATCGGGCACCACTAAACTTTCTAAGAAACCCAAGCCCGCCACTAAGCCTGCGCCCAAGAAGGAGGGCGACAAGGAAGTGAAGAAGGCTGCTCCCAAGAAGGAGAAGGAGGGTGTTAAGAAGGCAGCCACAACCAAGAAGCCCGCGGCTAAGAAGGAGAAAGAAGTTAGCGAGAAGAAGCCTGTTGCGAAAAAGGCTGCTGCGCCAAAGAAAGCTGCCCCCAAGAAAGCACCTGCAGCCAAGAAAGATGTAAGTCGTATCCAACAGTGCTTGATGACATTGCGTTGACACATCAACAGGCCCCTGCAGCGGCTGAGAAGCCTACTAGCTTGACCAAGACTAAGTCTGGCCGCGTAGCGAAGACATCGGCTAAGCCTGCTGGAAAGAAGGCTGCACCAAAGACGGCCGCACCCAAGAAAGAAAAGGCACCCAAGAAAGAAGCCAAGACTGAAGCCGCGGCATGAGAGGTTCTGTCTTGATTTCTGTGAATTGTCTTTCCAGGTTGGGCTCGGTGGTTAACTGGCGTCGGGGTATTAAGGTATAAAGAGATGTGCGCATGTGCATGTGTACGGCTTGTTATGCAAGGGGTTCGGGGACACATGTTTGATATTATCAGGACGGGATGGGTGGCTCGCCTCAAGGTATTTCACGAATCAGGGAGGGTGTTGAGCCACAATGCTGCCCATTAGCAGGCGGTAGATTCGAATGTTGGCATGGGCGGTTTGCACATATTCTCTGGTCACAATATTCTGGAGCAAAGGGTTTGATGATTGACGATGCTACACCCTGTAATTATTATACCAATGGCTTCTGCACTGTTACATGTGTCACGGTCTTCATCCTGGATCTCAAACGTGAATTGCATGGCATTTTGGTCTAGAGCACAGCTATGGGTCCCCTTTTTTTAATTTTGGAACAGGGGACGGATATAGGACGCGTTCTCTCTCTTGGTGGGTCAAGGAGTGATATGAGTGATATGTGTTGTTGACATTGACCCGAAAACGGAAATCAGCTTCTATTGTTGTCTAAGTAGAGGTACTAATCACGTGTGAGGGGCTTTGCGTCCCTGCCCCATGGGAGTGGGAACCAAAGCTAAAAAGTGCCTGCCTAGGTACCTGGGAGACGGATAGCGGTATGGTTCGCACTAACCATTAGGTAACGGCCAATGGCCAGTGCCGCCCTTGCTCCACTTTGGCTCTTTTAAACGTGCCGCAAATGGAATGACCAAACTATGGTGTCATTGTTGCTTTGATGTCAAATATACCGAATGATCTAATCGAAGGTGCCTTGATAATGACATATCATCTGGGATGCAGCCCTGTGACCCGAGAACTTACAGAAATGGAAGATGTTGTTTGCGTGGTGTAGGTAGAGATAAGAGATATATATAGGTAGACTTAGTCGGTACCTTGTGTTGTACGCACATGCATGCTGCATGTCTTGTCACCTTGCTGTCGATCGATGTTTTGCAGCCTTTGCCGGGAACACCCTTGCTGCAGGAAGAATAACTCTGTTTCTCTTAGCAGCGTGTAAAATTCATATCTATAACCTCTTTTATTTTTATTGTTTTAACATTGGTAAATAGAAAATGATACTTGTTTAAATGAGTTGCTTTTCTTGGCAGCCTTTATATGTCCTGCCTAGGATAAGCCCGAAATAGTATAGGTGTAACATTACACTAGTACCTACCTCCTACGTGTGGTGACTTCAATTTTATCTCATGTACCTACCTACATGTAGGTACCTAAGGTGGGATGAAGTGAACATCTACATGTAGCTAAGTAAGTTCCTAACTCATCTAGAGGTACATGTATACAGGCAGGTTGTGGAAACATGTCCACGGTGTTTAAGCTTACTTACTTACATAACATCTACTATAACCCTCAAGCTCCTGAGTCAATCCTCTCATATTAGATAAGGTAAATGTGATAGAGGTCTGTGCAAGGTAGGGACTAGGTACAATATAATAATCTGATAGGGCTCATCAGCTAGAGAGCATCTCTTCAACTTACACGCACCAATTTTAACTAGGTACCCAGGTAGACAGTTGAAGCGTGTTAATTGCTTAAACGGTTTTTTATACTACCATGTGTTCTTGGCAATGTCAAAGATGTCCACGTTGTTGTGGCTGACATAGCCATGTGTTTACGTGGAATTGGCGTGAAATACCTGCCAGGTTGGACGCTCGAACCCGGAGGCAGCAACTTGCACCTAACTGAGCCTATCGGTAGGTAGGTACAGTAGCATTCCTCTAGCCTAGCCACTGGCAGCCTGTGCCCTGTCCCGCCCTGGCTTCCATGTCACCACTGCGCAATAGGTACAGCATACAGCTTACCTACAGCATCCTTACAGGTACGGGGAGCAACACCAACTATCGGCCGTATCGGAACGTCGCCCTCTCGCCTTATCGAGCAATCGAGTGACCTATTGTCCCTCATATCCCACGCGCCAACCAGTCATCATCCTGTTGCTCTCACTTCCCCGGCATTCCACCCCCACAGCCGGTTCTTCCGATACAATCAACATAATCAGGTCGCCGCGCTGCCCCTGACTTGTGCTCCCGTGCGTGTATTATGTGGTGCATTCCCATCCCGTGCGACTTGTGTGCACGCCAACAACCCGCAATTAGGCAGAGTGGTGGCCAACGTCCAGCCCACCAAGAGTTGCACAGCGCCAACTGAACCGGCCTGGCCCGACCTGACCCAACCGAGTGCGACCGACTCCAGCCGACATTGATATCGATCGACATCGACATAGGTATTGGTAGGGCATCGGCACTGGCACCGTTGACGCTGTTCGCGTAGGCTGCCGTCTTCCAACCGGGGAATCGACGTGCGTGCCGGTGTCCGCCTTGCGCCCACCGGGCTTGTCATGGCCATAACCATGATATAGCTCCCTCCTAGATTGCAACGAACTCTCTAATCCGGCTCTGCCACTGCCTCTCGCTATGTCCTCAAACGGGCAGCCATTTGGCTCTAACAATCCCTTCCGCCGGAAACCCGGTGCGATATCTGTGAACCCCGCTGCGTCTTCCTCGAGCTCTAACTTCGGCGTCAACGGGCCATCCATTTCACCCACAACCACAACGCGGCGTCCTTTCACTACCTTCAAGTCTGGTGCGACAGAGAACGAGAGGCGAGATGAAGAAGAACAGCCTGTGCAACAGAAACCCAAGAAGATCGTCAAGAAAGTGCGCGTGCAGTCCCCGCCCCCATCCTCGCCCGAAGATGCCGTCCCCGTAACTCGATTCCCTGCGCCAGGGCGGCTCGATGATGATGATGATGATGATGATGATGATGATGATCACGACGAAGAAGATGATGATAGCGCGAGTGATTCAATCAGAAGCGACGGCCCGTTTAATTCTGCATCCGTTGACCCAGACAGCAACCTTACCACCGAGCCTCCTGTCCCGCAACCACCCCCAAATCCCTTTGCCAGGACCCTACAGGACATCGAAGGAAGAGGCGAGGTATATGATGCTAATGCCACTACCACGGCAACAAGCGCTTCTAAGGGATCACTTGACGTTGATTCCTTCAAGCGTCTGCTTCTGACAGGCTATACGAATCTACCTAATCCGGCTCAAATAGGAATAGATTCTGCTGGAAACCCTCGAGGGCCGCTCACACTATCGGGACTCTACAGGATGGTGCCAGTGCGACAGATGGAAGTTCAATATCGAAACAGTCCGCTTTGGATGCTCTACAAGAAACACCCAGGACGTCTCATGAGATATCTGAGTCTGAAACGCAGGACCGCAAAGGTGTTTTGCCTTCATCACCATTAACGATTGTCCCATCTGCCTCCGCGCGCAAAAAGCCGCCTCCTCCCAGCTCCAGGCATGGCAAGCTTATTAAGATTGATTTGGGGGCCAACTCGAACTTTCGTGGTGCACCACCTACAGCTTCATCTGGGCCTCCTAATCTCCCTTCTCCATTGGGAGTGGCTCCCGGGAAAGTTAGCTCTGAGTCGGCAACAACACTACATTCACCCCAGGGAACAACAGATGTAAACAAGCCACTTCCCGCGCCGCCTTTTCGTGCAGTTACAGATGAAGATGTAGAATCTCCGTTTGATCGCGAGGCAGCCGGGAAAGTGCCAGAGCTATTCGCGGAGCTGCGAGCCCATCCTAGACCACCAACACCTCCACCTACAACCCGAAGCCGCTCTGGGTCTCAAACCAGCACTCAGTCCCGCAAACCTGCGGCACCCCCACCACGTCGACATGGGAGAAGTGATAGCAAAGCACCGTCCATTTACCCCAGTAATACTAATGAAGATCCTCCAAGATCATCTATGGAGTCCAACCAATCTCGGACAGAGAGCATACGTATCGGTGTAAATTCCGCTCCGGCTCCGCCTCCTCCACGACGGCCTGGTCATCTGCGACAGGATAGTTCGTTCGCGAGCATCAACTATGGGGATTATTCAGCTATAAGTCCTGGTTTGAGTGAAAAGGAGCGAAGCCCCCTAGGAAGCATTTTCACCCCCATAACTTCCCCTAGTGTCCAATCTAAACATTCACATAGCTTAAGCAAAGCTACGCCTGGCGTTAATGGACAAATTAAAATAAACCCCCCACCGCCGCCGCCGACCAGGAAACAGAGCATAAGACGACCGGCCAGTGTCAGGAGTATGGAAAGTAGTAGTGGCCCGACTCCGGTTAGGAGAGTGAGTAGAGAAAAAGAGGGCGGAGCGCTACCGCCACCTCCCCCACCACCAAGAGCCCGGGGTAGCAGTCGAAAGGGGAGTGCCGGCTCTTTGATGGTTGGGAATGGCCTTGCTACGCCTACCACAATGGAAAATGGGAAGCACGGGGAGGAGATTCTGGCAGATTTGGACGCTTTGCAAAGAGAGGTTGAGGAGCTAATGAAGAAGGCTGCTAACTAGTTGGCCACATCTGGTTGTCTCTCGGCAATCCCTTGCGGGGAATAATTCGAAGGGCGGTGGTAGCGCAGATTGCATTGAGCATGAATATGAGGAAGCATTGATCTTCTCTTGAAGTTTCCCCGTCTTACGAGGGCAGGGATCAAAGAATCGGGTGATGTTGAAAAACGCTGGATAATGGATACGAGGACTTCCGTTTATGGATAGGACGTGAGTTTACGTACAAGTTGGCGTTTGTATAATAAAGGAGTGGTCTTGATTTGCAGCATCTTGGGGTCTACACTCGCACTACCTAGCTACTCAATTTGCAGTCAGTAGCTACGGCGATATAGATCGTCGATCGTGACGGAATACAATGGCTGTAGAAGCCTTGAAATCGGCTTTTCATCTTGTTTTTATAAGATCGACTCCTAACGTGACGGCTAGCAGTTTGGAAGCATAAAACCTGTAACGATGCTGGAGACATGAGGGGGGATATTGTATACTATGGTGGAGGGTCTTGGAGGATGATACATACGTAGCATATCATCTTCAAGTATTGATTATGTACTATAATTTGTTGTCATGAATCACATTGGTGAGGTGCGAAGCTCAAAATCGAATAAAGTTGAGAGGTGCTCGTATTCAACATGATAGTTAGGGTGTCGATTATATTGCTTCTAAAGGCCAATCGGTTCTACTTAGCCCTGCTTGAACCTCATGGTGTCATATTATTCTCCACGATATCAACGCGGTGTACATTTGCCACTATATTTGCGATCTTCATTGTCGTTTTTCCATCGTTATACGGTACGGATCGCTCAGGACAATATCGACGTGGACGTTTGGCGAGTAATGCGGGAACGTAGTAACCACTCACGTCAAGATCTTCTAGCAAATACACAGGAACCTTCATTGTCTTCATTGGTCGAACGCTAAACACGTATCAGAAGCCCTATAGAAGGGACACGAAAAGTTTGATAGGATTGCCTGAGTTCCTATTATGAGCGCCAAAACATGGAGAAAGGCTAACTGGGGAGAGAGAGAAAAAGAGAGAAAATCGCCGGTAAAGAGTGTCAGCCCACATATCTATTTGGAAAATTGCCTGGACTATCGAGGTTATTAACATAAAAAGCCACGTAATGGTCCGCGGGATATTAACAGCACCCGCAGGGGGTAAAGGGGCTTGATATTCCTTGCCATTGGGCCCCTGGCACCAGCAGACAGGAATGACCGAAGCCGCTGCGGTAGAAAACAGGACGATTTCCTCATTCCAATATAATGGTTTTAGGATTAATGCGGAAGGCTGTCGAGAAAATTCTGTGTCATCCTAACACAAGGCTGGAAGTTTTCTTAAGCAGAGAGGATGTGGCAGGGGAAACCTTGTAGTGATATAGTCGTAAAGTGTAAGTATCAAGTTCCTCTATCATAAAGAACTAAAGTGCACGACTATATGCTGGATAGGAACAGCATGTCTTTGACGCTAGAGTATCGTATTTGGATCCTATTCTTTGCAAGGAACCGACTTAGCACTTTGATGAGCCTTTCTATCTGCGTGCTCATATGAATCCTATACTTGCTTCTTAGCGACACAATATTTATTGTACGTCGGAAGTTCAAGTGACTGCCTCGACATCAAATGTCAAGGAATCTACCCTTGACCCTGCGAAGGTTAATGCACGACGGCATTGAGGAGCCCATTTACTAGAAACATGAGATTTTTCTCCAGGGCGAGCTGTGCGGAAGATGAACCTTAAGTGGCCGCGGACTCGCAAGGTTGTCTGTTTGAGTTGTTAGCTACACTGGCATCTTAGCCATGAATATCTCCCTGCCACCCTTACGGCCGAGCTTTTCGCGGCCGTCGAAAGAGCAAGAGAATAGGAGATGTTCCCAAAGACAGTAAATATTGGAGAGAAAGCATACCTGAATTGCTAGATACAAGACAATTGATTTTAAAACGCCCTTATTGCTGAAAATGCTAGTACAACAAACGAATTCTCAAGCTACCTACCTATACATGATGTAGTTGATAACGCTGATAGCTAGGAAGTAAATAAGGTTGGCTTAAGGCGAACTAGTGGGGTGAAACAGGTATTCAAGTAAAGTTATAAATAACGAATGAATAAACAAACTGTAACATTTAGCGACTGGGAAATGCGGAAACAGCCAGTGTGTGCCGTTTCCAAAGAGCGGCTCTGCTGCTACTGCAGAGGGAGGCTAAGGTGACGCAGGTTCCCAGAGTGCTACGTAGCAAACAGATATCGCCTCGATCAGTCACACAACTACGCATTTCCTGACACCTCTACTAACACCAACCGCATTACTTCGCTGCTCACACTGAGCCAAAGTAAACTACACTACAACAACTACGAGAATTACGCAACTTTAAGTAGCACGGTACTTATACAGCTATCTGTATTGGATTATATTTCTGCCACCCTTCGTCCCGCTGCACCGCTAACACTCCACACACAAAACAACATCGCTCATGTTCATTGCAAAACCGATACATCTGGTGACTGCATGTGGACAGAGGCAGCATGGAAGACCTTCGCGATGCCCAGAAAACCGTGTCGGAATTCACTAAGTGGATAGAGAACCTCCGCCCTGAGAGTAGTACCTCCCCTACGGCGAAGCGACCTGAGCTTCTCAACACACGCAGCGCTTCTGATGCTTCACAGAAAAGCGTAAAATCCTCTATAGGTGCTCTCTGGCGACCTAAGAACCTGAAGAAAGACTGGGATGAGACTATGGAGGGCGTCCGTACGTAGAGACCTGAATGAC
The DNA here is from genome assembly GCA_003426235.1 of Xylaria polymorpha. Taxonomy (NCBI): domain Eukaryota; kingdom Fungi; phylum Ascomycota; class Sordariomycetes; order Xylariales; family Xylariaceae; genus Xylaria; species Xylaria polymorpha. Next base: position 50,857 of record NQIM01000173.1, on the reverse strand, counting down.
CTAGAGATCTAATATCCCGTCTCACATACATCCTTCCGCTGGTCTATACTACCTCACCAACCCTATGTATCACAACTACATGAAGCAATCTAGTCCTCTACACACCAATATCATCATCCTCAAGCTACATATACGATTACTAAATATATCTACAGTGTGGAATGAGCTCGAGCAATTGCAGACCGGAGTGGCAAATCAGTTCAAGGTCGACCAGACTGCACTCAAGGAGTACATAAGCTCGCCAGAAATGATGGACCTCGGAAGCGAGTTTGTACGGCACTACAACGAGAAACTGGCGAAAGAGAAGCCCTACTGGGTGGCCGAAGACGTTTTCTTCAACCTACAGACTATAAAACATGGGGACAAGGAAGGCGAAATTTGGGCCGGTGCGAAGGTATATAAGAAGGGATGGGATCTTGCCGACCACCTCATCCGCTTTATACTGCTCGCCGATCAATTTCGTGTATGCTCGGGTCAAGAGAAGTGGACTGCTTGGGCCTGGACCTTCCGCATGATGGTCGGGTTTTACCTCGGTGTCTTGCGCTGCTACACCACTCGAGAGGCGAAGAAGAGAGAGCTGACCGCGGGCTCTGCTGGCTCTCCAACCGTATCTGATGGGAAAAGGAGCCTAGGACACGACCTATCCTCACCAACGGCCCAAACAGAGAAAGACGAGAAAGAGGAGGAAAAGGAGAAAGGAGAGAAAGAGGAGGAAGGGGAGGAGGAGGAGGAGGAAAAGAAGGAAGCGAAGCAAGACCACGAGATGACTGGCGCCGTGTAGGTTGTTTATTGGCCACGAGACATCAACCTACACGTCTAGCTTCTGATTTCAAGGCCTAAGCAAAATACAAGGACGGAATGTGCGCTGAGGGTCAGCAAGCCGGGCTTGGGTCTACCTATCTTCATGATAGCAATTTCAAGCAAGGTTTACCGAGACAACTACCTAGGTACATTCCAGGATTGTGGAGAGCTCCTATCTGCTCATTAGACACTAAAGTCACAGCTTGTGGCTGAGATTAAAATAGGTAGGTAATTAAACCTAGCCATCGCAACTGACTAAATGAAAAATAAGATATGAACGGGGTATGAGGTATGGATGATTGAAGGTAAAAGGGTGCGCGCGAAGTTGCCGGGACATCATGTGAAGATTGATTACATGTACTGTACCTACATACCTACCTAGTGTACCTGCCTTCAATTGATGTTCCTGAGGTACATGCATGTACCTACGTAGGTATAGCTGCAACAAGCATGTGCCTACGTGTATATGTACACCTCAAGTAGGTAGGTACCTATGTATCTGGAATCAACAGATACTACCAACATCGGGACTGTGAAGGAGGTGCAACTGGTGATGACAGACGTATCTCAGGTAGGTAGGTTCAACTGTCGGTAGGTAGTTATTTTGGGCTTGTGGCGCACGCACCAGGTACCTACCTATCTGACGCGACCACTCGGAGAATGCTCCGCTAAGCCACAATTTAGCCTTTGGTTGCGACACAACATCTCATCACTTCCCGTCTCCGGCGTTGCTACCTTATTTCCTTCACTCCGCGTTTGTCGCGTCTCTGAGATGCCGCCTTTCTTATCTCCATTTCAGAAATCCTAGCAAAACTACATCACATGCGCATTCAACATCGAGAGGACAGAGATTTCCCCTACTCAATCTGAGCTTCTTTAAAGGCTCTCACTGGTCTTGGCTACGTACTTCCTTTCACCCAAGGCATACATATCTCATCATGTCCGACCAGTCCGACCGCGACGATGATCTGTCGTCAGATGTTGCCAGCACCCCAGTCGAACAGGACCCCGACGAGTCTGGATCCGACCAGGAGGCTGGCTTCTTCGAGTTGGAGGCAGAAGAATCTGACGGCTATGATGAGGATGAGGATGTGAATGAGAACGAGAGCGAGGTTGATGATGACTATGATCACCATTCCGAGCACTTCTCTTTCCCGCAGTTCTCTCGCTTGCCACCGGAGCTTCGTACTATGATATGGGAAGCTGTTGACCCGGATTTAACATCCAAAGCAAGGGTTCTGGACTTCATCGCCATTAAAAATACCCGAGAAGATGGCGACTTGGATCTTTGGGAGTCTGCCACATTGGCGCAACAGACTGCACCAGCAAGGGCGCTGCTTGCCACCAACAGAGAATCTCGTCGCATCGCTTTGAGGCACTATCCGGATGCCATCCAACTTAGACGTGGCCTTGGCGAGGTCCGTTTCAACGGTGCTAACGACATCATTCTTCTTCATCTACCTCAAAACCTCGGCGGCTCTGACCTGCATGGGCTAGGCCGGTGGTGCAATAAGATCAAGCACCTTGCCTTTGACAATGGTTTAGAGTCCTACCCTACCCCACGTCATCTTCCAACTCTGGATCATCCTCCACAAGGTCTCGAAACCATCTTCTATTGCTTCGAGGCTAGCACCCTAGGAAAGCGGCTACTTGATTGGTCCGTGGCCGAATCCTCTAGGCAATTTTATGTTGAAACATTCGAGGAACGGCCCGGCCTCGGCGAAGACTTCAAGGTGCTATATTGCTGGCCTGACACGACACTCCATACGGACTTTGCTGATCGTGTTGGCTTTGACTACATGATGAAGTTCCCAGATATGCCTGCCATTGGCTCGATACCTGTATGGCCAATGGCCCAGTATTCATCCGACAATGGTCTTTTTTTTGTACCACAAGGCGAAAAGCTTCTACGAATGGAATGTTGGTCGAGAGCATGGATCTACATCACCTCTTGAATCGTCAGAGGGCGAATCTTTCTACGAATCCGAACCAGATGACTATGCATTAGACGGCTTCGTTGTGAATAGCTCTTCAGAGGAAGGCGAAGAAGCCAGTAATGATGAAGACGATGGCCTCAACATTGATGGACCCCGTATCTCGAGTGATCATGGCGGTTCATCCGATAGGGATGAGTACGAGGAAGATATCCGATTTAACCAAAATCTTGACGAATTCAATGGCTTCTCGCCTCTTCAAGATCCCAGCGATGATGAGGCGACTGGTAACTTAGTGAATGTTACATCTATGGCTCATGACGTCGAATCAAACGGGGATCATATTTCAGATGAACCATCCTTTGAGGAACATCCACGTGTGGCAAAACAGTCCAGTAGACGCAAGCGCCATATTGTGTCATCTGATGATGAATCTGATGGCGATGATGGCGTTGTATCTCCCGTTGAAACTCATTCTCGGGTTACGAAACGCGCACGTTTTGCGGCCTCAGATAGTGAGGGCGACGAAGATGGCAATGGAACTGGTGTTGGACCTGAGGTGGAGGGATCTTCCCGCTTTCGGAAACGCGCACGGATTATTCTCTCGGATAGTGAGGACGGGGAAAACGATAGACATATTCGCAGCGAAGGACATGAACTATCCGAACACCGTTTTGATGATGACCAAGACGAAGATGAAGACGGCGATGGGGGAAGCGGAAGAAGAACAGGAGGAGGAGGAGGAAGATGACGATGATCACGAAGATGAAGAGGAATCACGAGCCTCGAAGCCCCTGTCTCTGTTAGCCAGGTTACGCCAATTCCGCTCTGATGTTCCGGTCTCCCCTGAAGGCGAGTCTCCGGTCTCAGCTGAAGAATATGACGGAGAAGGTTACGAAGATGAGAACGAACGACGATTCTCCGAAGCCGAATTTCCAGAGTCAGCTGACGAAGAGGGTGACTACGATTGAGCTTGAATTTTGGGGACTTTGCTATGAGCAGTGGAGTGATCAGGTTAGATACAACAGCAGTAGTCTTGATAGTAAGTAGCACACAAGACTAAAGCTTGGAGAGGGTAATAAATATGTGCGAAGCACGTTCGAATACAGTGTACCTCCCTATGTAGGCTGATTCTAGTAGCCTGAGCTAGCCCTTAGCTAATCCTGGTAGACTTGATTTTGCTATTTTTAGTGAAATCTCAGCTTGGAAATGTTTTCTAACGCTTATTTTAGCGTTTAATTATATATGTTTCACGATAATGGTGAAATCACTTCAGATTGTCAGACCAAGTATCAGACTGGCACACACACAACTACCGCCAGTGGCCGTGAAGGGGATCTTGGAGTTCTACCAGACGGCTGCGTGGCAGAAAGTCAAGGCCGCTTGATCATGATCTGGCGCCGACTCACCATACAGAAGGGAATACGGGCTACCCATCTCGGACAGTAGGGGCTAGGGCTAATTTTTATATCTTGGTCCGTAGTAACATAAGATTGAGAGCTTGTAGGAGTGTGGGTATTGCTGTCTGTGTATTTATCCATGTTGTGGGAGGCCATCATCAATAAGATGCGATTCCATGATTCTATCTGTGGTACTCACCGTCTTGCAGCTATATCACCTAAGGAATCTATAATTATAGCCTGAAATCTCGTCTCATTGGCTTTGGGCAACTCGTTACTCGACTTCTGCTGCCGGTGGTGGCAGGAATCTGACGGCGACCAAAGTGTACACCGACAGCGCTCCTAGTAGTAGACTTCGCGGCGGAATTCCCGTCTTTGTCGTCATACAATGTTGGCGCCGCCATCGCCTCAGCATTGGTTAACTCTGGAGTGACCGTGTTCGGTACGGTTAGCATGTTTCCTAACGCAAAACAAAACTCCTGTGGCAAAGCGGGCTCCTCTTTAGCGCCACTACTGATATATTCGACAAGCCTAGCGCACCAGTCTCAGCACAGGGCGATACCCGTACGATTCGACATCGCCGATCCACTCGTCCAGCGTCAGTCGCGGATGTTAGGAACCTCAACCACGTCAAAAGCCTGCTCGGTTGTAGCAAAAAGATGACAGGCTGCGGAAACAGCGATACGGGCCGAGGGCATAGACGGTTGCGACAGTCTTGAGAGTGCCCATGTAGGCGACAATAAGGTGACCCTGTGTATTCTTGAGTGACGATGGTCAGGTTGGCTACATAACGTACCTTAGAGACCAGAAAAAGAACTAGAACTAGAACTAGAACTGAACAGACCTTCAGTAGGCATATATTGCGACAATATCCCCCGCATCGCAGCTATTAGCCGTAAGATGCTATGCTAGCTAGCTGGAGCTCTTAGTTTCAATAGCACATGGCCTACTGGCCACCCGCTTCGCGTTGGCTGCAAACATCTCATTAATAGTTAAAAAGTTGTGAGTTGCGATGCATTTGCAACTAGTGTTGGATTGCTGCATCACACCTCCACGATAGTCGCTCCAGTGCAGGTCAGCTCGTAGGATCAGGGAGCAGAATGCTCTCTGTATTGCCAAGTGTCATCTTAGACAAAGGTAGGTCACATCGTGCACCTCTCGGCACTGTCCAAAGGCGAGAGATGGATAGAACAATGTTCTACGTCTAGGTGGACGGTAGGTAGGTATGAAAGGCCAAGGCCACTTGAAGGTGTAAAGTGATACCTAGACAGGAGTCGGCGATACGGCGTCGGCGGGGAGCTAGATAACGTACTCCGTACCTAAGGCACTTAAAAATCGAATTTATTTCAACGTTATGGTACCTACCTAGGTACTGCCTACCTAATGTATGTAGTACTGTATAGGTAGGTTCGTTAGAGCATGTAGCTAGTATCTTTGGGGTCTTTCTAGGGTATCGCAATCCTACCTATGTAGGTAAATTAATAATAGAATAGGTAGGTACTGTACCTAGTAGGTAGATGGTAGATGCGCTGTGGCCTCTTAGCAAATAGGTTATATTGGGTACCTGGTAGCACTAGCACTGTTTGGCGGTCTGCGTTGAAGGATGGGGCGATGCAATGGGAATAGGTACAGTAGGTAGGTACCTACCACCACCCTTCCACAGCCAAGCCCTGGAAGGCAATTGTGCGAGCCCCGTAGCATGTGCATTACCGTTTATAGAGATGTATTTCCCGAATATCGACATGATTTACCTCCAGTATCCCCATATCGATACCTACCTACTTTAGGTACTTACCTCCTAGGTTAGGGATCCATCTGTAGCTTCCAATCCAATTCAAGGTTACACTCCTCCTGTCAGGTGGTTGTTGCCTAACAGGGACGAGACGAGACTGGATATAGTGGCAGTACACCTAAGCTGCTTTATCCATGCTGCTACCTACCTAGTCCCATAAGAAATAAGAATGCGAACAGACGCGGCCCCGAGTAAAGGGTTTTCTTACAAAACACCCTTCCTTTGTCTAGCTATATTCTCACCAAAATGAGCGATATAAACTCTGATGGAGTTTGGAGGCAACATCTGTATCTCCAGACTCGGCTGAAGGAGAAGAACGGTCGCATCCGCCTGCTTACAATCCAACCACGCCAATACACGGCGTCGAGGACCGAAGCGCCACCGAATACGATACATTGTTTCTTGAGACTGGCAGAATTGAAGGAACATGCACAGTTCACTGCCGTCTCACATCGTTGGCACGCTACAGATCCAGTGGACGCGACTAAATCAGTTCTCGTGAATGGGGCAGCCGTCCCAGTCTCGCTCGGCTTATTCGAGGTTCTTCGTCATCTCCAAAGGGAGACTGAGGCCGTCGTGGTCTGGATTGATGCACTATGTCTAAACCATGCTGATGAGAACGAGAAGGAAAAGTCTGTACAGGTCGCGCAATTACCACAGATCTTTGCAGCCGCAGAAAAAACGCTCATCTGGTTGGGCGGCACAGCCGAGAGGAGCGACGAGGCTATGAAAGTCCTGAGGCGGCTTACTGAAGAGCAGCTTACGCTCAGTGCTTACGTAGCAAACTGGACTCCTCAATTGGGCCTTCAACTCGTTCAAAAGATTCTTCCATCTAGATTCGTCAACTCTGGCCCTTCTACGACACCCGGAAGTAAAGAACCACTGGAGTTGCAACAGGAGCTTGAGTCGCTTCGGGCGCCACTCAAAGCCCTGATGGAACGCGAGTATTGGATGGACCTGTGGTCACTGGTTGAGCTCTGCTTGTCTACTAAGGGGCTCGTCGTCTGCGGGAGTCACGGCTTGGCACTTGATCACTTCTCTTCAGCCGCCAGAGCTTTGGATCATATCATCAACCACCTGACATATTCGAAATGGCTTGCGGCCGCCACCAACCCAACGGCGACAAGCGCACAAAGTACTGTGCTAAGTAGTGAAGAGGTTTCCAACCTCTCCCAGTCACCTGCACTCCGAATTCTCAGCTGGCGCGACGGCTATCGACAGGACACAGACTCCTGGATAAAATCGCCGGACAACCCTCTATTTACCCTGGTTAGTCCCCTGGAGTCTGTATTTCCCTCCTTTGGCGTGTCTCAGAGCCTCAAATTGCCTGCCTTACGGGCATTTCCTGCTCCTGCTCCTCCTGCATGCTTCCGGCACCCTGAGTAATTTATTACTATAAGTGGACATTATTGACTCTATAACAGCTTAGCCGTTTCTATGCTGTTCCTATGGAAGGCCGGCTCCCCCTCCGGGTCGACAATCCCCGCGACAGAGTCTACGCTTTGGCATGCCTAGCAACTGACATATCGCAATTGGGCATCGATGTAGACTACAGCAAAGACGTCGATCAGGTGTACGCCGAAACCTCGGCAGCGTTCCTCTTAAAACATCCCAGAGTCTTACAACTAGCGCGTGGCACAACGAGCGCAGGCAATGAATTGACGTCGTGGGCAGTCGACTGGGAAAACGTGCAATTACCACATTCGTACCTAGGATCTTCGGAACGACCCTTCAACGCCTGCGGCCCGTAAGTTGAGTCATTCTCGGAACCGTTTTCTTCTTGTTTTGGCAAGCCTCAGACTACAAGATTATCTCTTTTATGCCAAGACAATGTCTAGAAGCTTCTGATATCCTCACAAATCACGCTTGTAATAGCAATAACTGACACCGAGTTCTCTAGTGCGGACATTCGTTACTACCGCGCCGATACGGGCACGCCAGGCCAAATCTCTCTAAAGACCGGCATCGTGGACAAGGTGCAAGAAGTCGGGAACCCCTATCAGCTAGATGAACCGGAGAGTGCCGATCGGCAACGCACTTATCTGTCAGAAATCAAGCAATTCTGGGAGGATTCAACCGCGTCTATCAGCTCGCCTTATTTTGCAGAGCAGGCAGCGGTCGCGCTAGCTAAGATTCCGGTTGGCGATATTGAAACTAACCCCTTCTCTCACACGCTTGTGAGGGCATCTACTTTTACGGTCGAGGGGTATAAGAGGACTGTCGAAGCTTTATTTCCTGCGGAGAGTACCGAGGATGAAGCCACTGTAGAGACGCAAGAGAAGGAACAGCAGCACGAGGATGTGAAACTCCCCGAGCCTGGTTTGAGTATACCGTATGTTGCCGCTATGGCGCGGATGGCGGGACGCCGGCCATTCAAGTCGAATAATGGGTATGTCGGGCTAGGGCCCACGGACCTTGAGGTTGGTGACACGATCGTTATTCCTTACGGTTCACCGGTGCCTTTTGCTTTTAGACAGGTTAAAGAGAACGAAGATTCTGCATGTCGCTTGGTGGGTGAAGTATTTGTTTTTGGGATCATGGACGGAGAGTTCATGAAGGTACACAGGCAGGAGACGGTTTTGCGTATTGTATAGAATAAATTGTGGTTTTGGTTCACGGCTTACATACCTTGAGAGTGGGTTTTCATGCTTACTGGATTGTTATCATAACTGGTTTTCATCATGGCGCGTACTATAGGTTTTGCGGTTCTCCTGGCATTGACTTCTGTACGGTGGAAGCAGTGCTGGTGGCCTATTTCAGCATATAATAGAATTATACCCTCGACATTCACTTTAATGTCTGGCTGTTTCTGTTGACAAGGCTGTGACGATGGGCTAAGAGCAGAAGCCTTGTGTGTTTCTGGGCGCGGGATATGCTATCGCACCACGACTGGATATGATATTGGTTGTCCTCATCGTCGCGAAATTTCCTGTATTAAGGGCTCCCGAATTCTGCGCCAACATAGTCTCCACGACGGAAACATACCGAGCCTAATCCCAACATAGACACCAAAGTCCAATGCCTACTAGAGCAAGTAGCTTGACACAGGAGCGCGGCCATAACCACCTTGAATCTATCTTCAGCTTCATGTATATGTAAGGAGAGTATCAATGTCGAGCCGACACATAGAAGTTAGTTAGGACGAGGCCCCCAGATTTAGTAAGTACGTGATCTAAATGAGGAAAAGAAAAAAACAATCCCTTGCGCGGAGTAGATTGTGATAGCATCATAGTCGTATGCTCAAGGCGAATCTACCCACAGCACATACAAATACAACATCTGGAGACTGCCACATAACCACCAGGCGGTACTATCGGCCCATCCCCAGCAAGAGATGCGGGAGGGAAGACACCCAGGTACCTGTATATAAGTAAGTACCTAGTCGCGGGAAGTGTGATTGTTTACAAGTCAGTGCCACGAACCGTAAACTGCTGGCCTCTATGTTTTGTCCTGTTATTCTTGCCAGAATACAGTGCTAGGTTGAAGGTAGTGTAGTATAGATAGGGAAGGCAAGCAGAGAGTAGGGCTTCTCCGTGTCAGGGTACCTACCTAGACTCCTATACTACATAACTATATCACATGAAATATACCTATAACTTATAAGGTAGTATTATATAACAATTGTTGGACGAACAATACCGGTAGCTCCAAATGACGGGATGTCCCGTCGGATATTTTATGCGGCATGTGAGAGTGGAGTAGGAGTTTGTTTCTTCTAGGTCGCTAAGTAATACAGCGTACTGTAAGTGCATGCTTACGAAACGTGTCTGAAACCAGCTTTGAATCGAAACCTCCCAGAATCATCGTGATGTTCCCTGTCTCTGTTTCTGTCTCATACCTACATATTATTATTCTGGTCTTCAGAAATGCGGGGAGCTCGGGGGTGACGTGGATCCATGTGAGGTGTCACGAACCGCTGTCGACAATGATACCTACCTAGCGGCTGGCCCAGGCGCTATTTCTGTAGGGCGTAGGGGTCTGGGGGGGCCCATTGCCATTTGCTACCCACCCAATGGGTTGAACGATGCACCGGGGCCCTACGCTGACTGTTTCCAATGATGGCAGCTTTTAGGGCAGCTTTAGGCGATGCGGGTATATAGATACACAGATGTCGCTGGCAGACAATACAATTAGAATGATCGGCCTCAATTTAAACATATTATATCATCTCTTGTTATTAGCGGGCGTAGTCTATGGTCTTGTCAGCACTTAGGCAAGAGGATCTAAACGCCGACGATATGGACTCCATCACACCTCAGTATCAGACGGTCCCAGTCGCCGACGACCATGAAAAGCTCTTATCACCCGTACAAATACCGAGATCATTCACAAACGAATGGCAGACATCAGATCCAAGCTTAGATAGTCCCACGAAGAGAAGCAGACTTGTTTCCTACTTATGGTTCTTTGACACGGCATTATTACTATTTATCGCGGGTCTCTTGCTTGTGTTCGTGTTGAGAGATGGGCGAAAAGAACCGCAAGCCAGCTCATGGCAAGTCGGTGGCGATTACTCAGGGACGGGACCCGAATGTAGGTCGACTTTCGACGCAGCGCCCATTCCCTTCGCAAGGCGTCTTACGCTGACAGCGACGCAGTTTCGACCCAGGTAGTGAAATGGGAAGCCGACATGTCCTTCGTACCGAAGAACACTACCGAGTTCTTCTCGGACGAAACCCTAAGTCGATGGAAAACACTGATGCCTGGTGGGTATGAACTCTGCGCGCGTCCCTTCGTCAATGGTCTACTATGAAGCTGACAGGAATGGAAGTGGGAACGGGCCCCGGGCCGAAGGGCGAATCTTTCTCGACGACTTCAATGACGCACCAGCTGCACTGTCTGTTCATGATGGGAAGGATATATGCTGGCGTGACGGCCGGTACGACAGACTCGCTCCCGAGTGACTATCACGCGCATTTCCTGCACTGCATCGATTATCTGCGACAGGCAGTCATGTGCTCCGCGGATATGGCGCTTGAGCTTCACGATGCGTCCGACACGGATGATCTTGGGCCTCAGGATGGCGGTTGGAATGGGCACCATGGTAAGAGATACCGTTGCTCTCAGGTGCACGAGTGGTACGCTAATGAGTATGTGCTAGTTTGCAAGGATTACACGCAAGTTTTGGGATACCTAGAAGGTAAGCAGAGTATAGCGTCATGATATAGAGTGCATATGGACTAACAATACCTTACTGCTAGAACAAATATCAGAAGGGGTTCGCGTCATCTTACCAATCGATGACTAACGAGACGTAGAGTAGGGGAAATATGGAAGTAATTGTGAAGAGTGAGATCACAGAACAATTCTACTTCCCTATTTTATTACCACCTACCTCGTAGTGTAAATACCTGTCTGTATACATTATTACTATAGAAGCGTCTGCGGAAAACATCATCAGGGGTGCTACACCACCGTCTAAGGACCGTCAAATCTTGGAGCGAAGAAAAGTATAGCACTCAGGATACCTATTCTATCTCCGAAATCAGCATCAGTGGTTTAGTGGTAAAATCCATCGTTGCCATCGATGGGCCCCGTGTTCGATTCATCRGCTGATGCATGACTTGATATTTTGCTAAATTTCCCAGCTACACTTTGCTTTTGGCTGTTATTATTATTGTCGTTTTGTTGTGGTGCCTTGTGAGTGGTTATAGGCACTGGGGATTGAACTCGATAGGTAATCTCTATCTTATGAATACCGGCTATACCCGTATGACGTCTGCTTATGGCGCTTGGCTGAAGACTATCTTATCTATCTAACCTACCTAACCTAGTTCTCTCTGTTGATTTATATATCCCAGTTGCCATTAAACCCACTAACCTAGCGAATGGTGCTTGGTCAATAGGAAGACCCCCGTTTCGTAGGCTATTTAATCCTTGGTGATATACGTACAATACATGTCCTTTGTTTTAAAACATTGATAACATCAACACAGGTGTCTGTTTACATTTGTTAACTAACAACTTTTTGGTGTAGATGGCGATAGTAAATGGTTGGTCTTGGCTGAAATTCTTGACGAGGGGAGCGTAAAACGCTACCTATGCGTTCACTGGAATGGGGGTCAACTTACCATGCCGCGTTTGACAATGTGTAGCATATGGTAAAATAAATGTATGTCCGTATACTTACATACTTCTTGGCTTTAAACAAGGCTTTTGTTTGATTAAATACTCCTGTTATTGTTCGCTTGCTAATTATTATAAAAAGAGACGTTTTTCTTTCTTTCTTTCTTTCTTTCTGGACAAAGCACGGACCTTAAATCGCTTTTTTATTAAAATGTCGGCCATTGCAACTATTAATCAGCTTCTTCTGCCTACGAATCGAGGCAAGAATTCCATACATCTACAAGTATTTTCAGTGAGATTTTTGTACTTCGGCTCCCTTATTCGCAAATTCCAGAGAACGCAACGAAGACAGCAAGATCGCGCTCAGCGCTCCGTAGCTCACGTTCCCTGCTGGACCGTCCGACCCCCTTCTCCTCGAGCTGAACAGGCACTCCGAAGCAAGGCAAATAATATTGAAGATAACCTTTCTCCTCGTTTATCTCGAAGAAAAAATTGTGGTACACCGTTCTAGAATCGAGCACCGTACTAGAGCCAGAAAGCGAACTATTGAGGCACGACGGCAACAACATTTAAGACATCTTGCCAACGAGATGATTACAACCGAAATTGAGAGATTAACACATCTGATTCAGCTATTAACGCTTTCCCCGGATATGGAACGAGAAGTTGAAAGACTAACACATCAGTTAAAGTTTTTAACACTTCTTTCCCCTAGACTATCTAGCAGGTCCCTACCTAGGTAGCGAAATGTGAGTTAAGAAAAATTTTGATGAATTGTGATAAGGTCAGCCCTCATTCAATACTGCCACACAGCCATACACACCAGCCCCACTGAGCCACACAAATCACGTGATTCTAGGTCATGTGACCTGTGACATGAATGTAAGTGTTTGCAGGCACCACGCCAACTATTATTATAACTTGGAAATGTACCATATGTAACATAACAGCCCGCTTAGCTCAACGGTAGAGCGACTCACTAGTAATGAGTAGGTAACTGGTCCGACTCCAGTAGTGGGCATTAATTTTTCCTTTTCTTTCTTAATTTAATGCGTGTCAGTTCTTATAAGAAACAAAAATTTCCAAACATTACTTCGTCCAAGGCAACTTTCTTTTTAGGATAATGAATGCTATATACCTAAATATAGAGAGAGATGCCTCCAGTGATAGAACTACATCTTCATTTGTTTTACTAGATCTATCTAGGAATTGTGAACTATCCATCAAAGGGTATTTTATGAATCAAACATAAGTGAATATACGTAGACGTTAGTGTCACGATTGTCATGATCACACCAAACAAAGGGCATGTATATAGACAGATGTTACGTAGGACTAGATTAGACCTTCGTGCAACAATAGAAGTCAATGCATGCATGCCTACGCCTTCCTTCCTCCCTACCCAAGAATCCTGACAGGTAAAAAGCAAATAGAACAGGATTGTATCAAAGGAAAAAAAAAGGAGGCACTTGCTGGTAGCTTCTAGGTACCTAACCTTGGCATTATGACCCTGCTGTTTCTATCTCAATTAGTTCGTGGCAAACCCAAATGAAATGGGAAATGTATGTTTAGACTGCATATATATATATATATAGTACATACATAGTATAGTTAGATACGCAGTACAGCTGGTAGAGCTATGCTTTTGATTGAGCTTTATTTTAACCTGCGCGCATGGGTATTTTCTACACACAATGGCCACTAGAGAAGAGTGGCGTCTCTGCAGACATCGTATATCTATTCACCTCTAATTCTCTTCGAGTTTTAACCCATCACACTACGCATTCCCGGTGCTCCTTGAGCCGAGCGTAACAGCCGGTCACTAGACTTACCGATCCGTTGGTTTCGGTGGTAGCGACTAGGCATTGGACGCCGTCCTGGAAGGGATCGAAAGAAACCTCAATTCACTTGTGCAAAATGTAAATGCCCACGGCAAATTCCATGCTATATAAGTCGTATGTGATTAGACTGACTCTTTCGTAAAATCGTTGTCGATACTTTCACGTGATTACGGAGGAAGACCTAATGATTTCGATGTGTCATCTAACCAAAACATAACGCAGACGAGATATAAGCGCGGGCTGGATCACCGTCACGGGCCCCTATGAATTGTTTTATTTATAGCCGACACGGACCTTTTTGCAAATCTCAGGGATTGCTACTTGTTGACTACTGACTGTGCTATTTTAATAATGACAGAAGGCAATGTCAGCAGATACTAAAAGCTCAGAAATACTAATTATCTTGTCACTGATGCTGGATGTCTTAATCCGGGCTCTTACTGGAAATTAACTTAGTACAAGCGAGCCAGTTGGCCGGCTATCATTATTGATTCGACTCAATGTTTAAGCTCTTTTGAATTATCTATCGACATCCTCAACAACGTCGACACGTTGATCGGTGAATTATATGTTCCTCACATGTAAGTAAGTTTTATGTTTAGTCTACTGGAGCCTATCCATAAGACGTATCATATTTCCCATAGTCCTTTTCTTCCCCAACGCCAGAGTAAAAAACACACATTAGCAACAGCCGGGACAAGAATCAGAGCGCCTTCACGGCAGCGAAGAAAGGGTTAGCAAGGAGCTTTTCATCAGCCATGACAAGCTCTCGCATGCGCGCAATCATCTCCTCTTTGCTCATCTGGCCCGCCTTGACATCGTCCTTCCACTTGACGAGGACTTCTTTCAGCCGCGCGCTGCCTTCTTCGACGTCCTGCTTGTTGTACTGTAGTAATCCCTCTTCGTGCTTGGACGTAAAGTCCTCGAGTTCGTCCGCCTTTCGCTTCGCCATACGCACGACCTTATCTGGGAAGCGCACCAGCTCCGCGACGTGGATGCCGAAGGACTGGTCGCAGATGCCGGGCTCGACTTTGTATAGGAGCGTGACCTCGCGCTTGGCGTCAGGGGCCGGCGTACTGTTGGTCTCGGAGCCTGAGATATGCGCTGTGACATGTAGGTTACGCACCTGGGGGTACTGGTCCGCGAGCGCGGTGAGCTCGTGGAAATGTGTGGCGAAGGTGGCGAAGCAGCCAATCTCCTTTACGATGTGCTCTGAAATGGCCCATGCGAGGCCGAATCCATCGTACGTTGACGTGCCACGACCTAGTTCATCAATAATGATCAAGGATTCGTTGGTCGCCGACTTGAGGATGTTGGCTGTTTCGAGCATTTCCGCCATGAATGTAGAAACGCCCTTTAGCTGTGAGTCGCTCGCACCGACTCGCGCGAGAATCGAGTCGAAGATGGTGAGCTCGGCCTCGGAGCAGGGGACGAAGCAGCCTATTTGTGCCATGAGAGCGATAACGCCGATCTGGCGGATATACGTCGATTTGCCTCCCATATTCGGCCCCGTGATAATCAGGAATGAGGACTCGCCTCGCTTCATCTCAACATCGTTCGTGATAAATTGAATATCATCCTGCATCTCCATGCATGGATGACGAGCCTCCTTCAAAATAGTCGACCCTTGACCTCGGCTGTGTATCATCGGCCTAACATATGAGGTCGGGGCATGGACTGAGCAGTGAGCGAAAGACACGATGACATCGAGATGGGCTAATACACCAGCGAGCTGCTCCAACACTGGGCAGTACGAGGCCGCGACGCCGACGACCTCGTTGACTAGGCTACTCTGAGTTCTGTTATAAGTCTGAGATAGCTGGTCAAACTCCCGGCGGTAGCTTTGCAAGGTTTTGGTAGTAAAGTAGACACCGTTCTTCTGAGTGGAACACTCTTGGTATCTGGTGTTGTTGCGGATACAGCCAGCTTCTGTCCTCGTCAGTCGCATGCACCATCCATGGACCTTGTGGTTTTCCAAAAATATTTTCTTGTTCTCTTCTTGGTTCAGATCATTTGCGGCGTTGCGAAATTCTTTGTCCATGTCGGATCGAAGTTTATCGAGTTTCATTCGAACAATACGCAGACTGTCGTCAAATTCTGGTTTGATTATAAATTCGTGGTTGTCGAGGGCGTCGAGATCAACTGTTGTCTCGACCATATCAGCAAGCTTTCCCAGACTGTCGCTCAGGCTCCTGAGTTTGTTTGTGTACGCCTCATCCAGCGGATCCTTGTAAACCTCGTCCATAACCCCTTCTAGAGTACCCAGAAACCCAGGTAACCGAATTACAACTTGGTACGCTCTCACGACATCTTCTAGATTGGCCTTGTTACGCTGGAATCGCTTAGATAAGCGGTAGAGATCTGGCACTGACTTGAGGTGCTCTTCTTGCATGGTTTGCCGTAGCTCTGTGTCATTTACGAAAGCTTCGACTAGTTGCTGCCGCTTTTCGATCTCTTCTTTGCTCATGAGTGGCTGCTTGAGCCATTGTGATAGCAACCGACTTCCAAGAGGAGTTTTGCAGTGGTTCAGCAAGCCGAATAAGCTCATGTTCTTTGAACCATCTCGTGGACCGGGCATCAGATTCAGCGCTTTCAATGCAGCTGCATCTAACTTCATGAATTGAGACAAGTCATGTTGATATAGTTGGTATTGTCCAAAGTTGGAGGGATCTTGTAGAACGGCGAGGTATTTGATCAAGGCTGCAGCGGAACCCATAGCCAGCTTCAGGTCCGTTTGGGGGAGCATGGTGGCGGACCGCTCATCCTTCAGCAGCCGCGCTAGATCTTGTTCGATGTCCTTGGTGCCAAAGTCACCGGCCGGTCTCTCTGCGAGGGCGATCCCACAATTATCGATTATGTGACGAATCTTAGCTAGTTCAGTATCTTTCTCTTTCTCGGCCTTATCAAACTGAACCAAACACTCCTTGACACCGAGTTGGATGAGGAGAGCTTCAAGATTAGAGTACAAGTCGTTGTCGAGAAACTCGCTGACACCCAGCTCTCGGACACTAGCGTCGGCAAAACAGACACCGACGCTTCTCGCCTCTGTCGCCTTGGCTGAGATCTTGACGGCCATGATCATGGGCGCGGAGTCGAACTGGCCGCCGAGTTCGTCCTCGACATCTTGTAGATTACCGGGCGACGCCTGCTTGACAACCTTCCAATTCGTACGCGAGCCTGTATTCGCAAATATCTCGATCCGCTTCCCGAGCTTGAAGAGGGCTTCGCGAAGGAACTGTCGGAACACGGTGACGGTCATGGTGACGGAAGCGAGACCGCTGGCGTCACTTCGGCCGAGCTGGCGCACCACAGAGGTGGTCTTGTAGACCTGTTCAGGGTCAGCGTAACGGCGTGCGAAGGCCCCCGTCGTAGGGAGGCTGGGGCTGGTGTGGTCTCACCGTCCGGGCGATGAAATTTGCATCTTCGCCGTGAGCCGTGTACCAGTCGCCTCGGTCAAAGATACGCACGGTTTCGTCGCCGACGACAGGCAGTGATTTGAAGTACCGAATGAACCCGTGCTCGTCATCAACCTATGCCACAATGGCCAGAATTAGCAGCTATCGGAAGCTGCAGGGGCGGACATTGTACCTTTAATTCTGGTCGCGACGACATGATGGACAGAACGGGTGAAGAACGGGTGAAGAACGGGTGAAGCACGATTGGGACGTCGGCCCGAGACGTAATGCGAATAAAACAAGAACACAGCCTTTAGTTGTCTTGGGGTATCTCACAACACCGATCAATCAAAACAACGCTATATGTTACAAGAGGCACATGGGTGCAGGTTTAGTGTGGTGTCACTATTTAGACTCGGTGCATAGTTCTTCAAGGACGATAGGATGTGGGATGTGGGATGTGGGATGTGGGATGATGAGACGATAGGTAGGTAGGATGCCAATGATATCGTACCTACTGTTAGATAAGATGTGCCATGTCGCGTCGTAGAAGTCAATTAAAGTCTAAAGACGCGACGGAACGCGCGCTACCTAGTAGCTACCTCTTACCTATAACGAATTAGGTTAGAAGGTATCTAGTACTGAGTATTAGGTATCTTAAGTAAGTTTCTTAGCCCATGACGACGTGGGGGTAAGTAGTACCTAAAGTACCTAGGGTGGGTCAAGTACTTACTAGGTATGTACTAAGTTGCTACCCTTAGGCAGGCACACGGCGGGGCAGCCATTCAATCAAAGTCGCAAATCAAGCTCCCTCTACAAAAAATTTCGCTCTTGGATTATTTGTTACTCTTACGACCAGTCAACCCACAAAGCCCAATTAAAATATTACGCAAGATGGAATCATCGGAAGATAGACAATTGGAATCTACAACCACCGCAAAACCTGCAATAAACCACCATGCCGATACCAGCAACGTATCCAACGGGGGCCGAGGTGTGAAGCGACCAGCCGAGGATGAACTTTCTAGCGACGAAGAGCATGACCATGATCATGGCGATATAGATCCTTCTCAGCCTATCAATGCGTCGAGCGAAGCCACGCCCATGACCAAGAGCCAGCTGAAGAAGCTAAAGAAGCGGAAGCGATGGGAGGAGAGTAAAGAAGACAGGCGATTGAAACGAAGAGACAAGCGCCACGAGCGGCAAGCCCGGAGACGCGCTCAGATAGAGGAAGAATGCGCCGCCGCTACCGCCGAAGGCAGAGAGCCCATCCTGATGAGCGATCGCCAGAGACACAAGTCGCAAACCGGCGCCAGAGTCCCCGTCGCCCTCATCATCGATTGCCAGTTCGAGAAGTACATGCACGAGACAGAGCTGGTGTCGCTCTCGAGCCAGGTCACCCGATGCTATTCTGACAACCGGGGAGCCCGGCATCCTGTCCACCTGTACATTAGCTCGTACGGCGGTTTCATCAAGGAAAGATACGAGACGGTGCTGGAGAATCAACACTTGAAATGGAAAGGCATTCGATTTTGCGAAGGCGACTTCATCGAGGCTGCCAACGACGCAAAAGAGTCTATGACTGGTCCCAAAGGCGGCGAAATAATCGATCTGCTACAACAGGGTTCTCCAGGCGAGTCAATTGAGTTGGCGCCTTTTCCGCTAGCGAACGCGAACAAAGCCAAGTCTGCGCCAATCCCCGAGCCGGAGCCAGAAGACGTGGACAAGTCCATCGTCTATTTAACTGCCGATTCGCCGTACACGCTCGACCGTCTAGAACCGAACACCTGCTATGTTGTCGGTGGTATCATCGACAGAAATAGAGAAAAGGGTCTCTGCTATGGAATTGCACGGGAAAAGCACGTCAGAACAGCTAAATTACCAATTGGCGAATACATGGTTATGCAGCAGAGACATGTTTTGGCTACCAACCATGTTGTGGAAATCATGCTGAAATGGTTGGAGACGGGCGATTGGGCCACGGCTTTTATGAGCATCATTCCTACAAGAAAGGGTGGAATACTGAAAATGGAGGGGAATACTCCCATTGACACTCCAGAACAAAACCGGAACATGTCCAACAGGCTGATACGATCCCGCCGGGGGCTCAAGAAATCTCTACGACGCAAAATGCCAACATTGTGACAGAGGTGGAGGGAGATAATGCAGAGGAAGGCCTCACAAAGAACGCGCTTGATGAACCGAGGTGGTCGGCTCCGCCTCTCGAACTTGAAACGGTGAAAGATGTAAATGAACCACCAACTAACGACATATAGGCTGAAGCAAGAACTTCCTGATCATTTATTGTATACCGACATGCTAAAACACGTCAAACCATCTGGGACAAAACCAGAATCCTAGCTAAGTTCGTGCTATAATAGATATGACTTACTGAAGCAGCACCGTGTCCCATCCTCCCCTAGCCCAGCTAATAACTCTGCGTCGCAAAGCTGAAGAATGAGGTATGAGATCCTAGAGCTGCTAGTCTCATTCAGTGCTAAAGGACAAGGTAAAACCGCTGACCGACTTCGAAAATATGTGTACTATAATGTAGTAGTTGAGTCGGCGCGGGTTCGGGGACTGTTACTATCCGCGACCTCCCAAAATCCGATCATTTTGCTTTGAAGGCTACTATTCTACCCACTAGCTCTAGCGAACATGCGGAGGACTTGTACAAACGAAGCACGGGATATGAGCAACGAAATACTAACAGCAGATACTCGAATATCTCTATGCAAATGGGGAAAGTGAAAATATTTTTGGGTATCTGACGTTAGTTCCGGGTTAACAACCAAGATCCTAGCCTTAACCCGA
Organism: Xylaria polymorpha; assembly: GCA_003426235.1. Lineage (NCBI taxonomy): Eukaryota > Fungi > Ascomycota > Sordariomycetes > Xylariales > Xylariaceae > Xylaria > Xylaria polymorpha. The sequence goes on along the minus strand of NQIM01000173.1, from coordinate 30,814 downwards.
CGGGATTAGGATCTAATATTGACCGTTCCAATGGTCCGCGACCCGGCGCAGTTGTCGATTATCTCCGTCTCCATTTCCATTTCTCAATTGTTAACCGCGTGCAGATAGGCTTGGCTAAAGTATTTGCCAACATAGAGCAAGCAATTATCATCGTGCTAACAGTGTTCATAGCGAAAGAGGCCTGGAATGTTGTTAACGCCGGGTTATGGGGGTCTTCGCTCGCTCTGTCATATGTGGCGTTTTCTACGACATTCAAAGATGAAGCGCAAGTATCAACGTTGAAGGATTATATATATTAATAGAGTTCCTACATTATTTAGAGTAATTCGAAACCCCTCACGACTCATCATTCCCAACACTACTACTTGGTACTATACAATCAAACACCCACTTCACGACCAGTCATAACACCCGAGAGTTTATTCTACAGAAAAGTCAGCCATGGCAGCCCCAAAGCAACAACGCATCTTCGTGACCGGCGCGAACGGCTACATCGGCTCGCGCATCACAGAATTTGCCATCCGCGAGGGCTACGTAGTACACGGGCTCTCCCGCTCCGCCTCAGGGATCGCAAAGCTCCGCTCGCTCGGCGCGGTGCCCGTTTCGGGCAATCTGTCATCCCTCGACGTGCTGCGCGCCGAAGCCGCGCAGGCCGATATCGTTGTTCATCTTGCAGACTCGTGGGCCGACGACTTCTCGCAGCCTTACGAGAATGTTATCAGGATCGACGGTGCGGCTGTCGACGCCATGATTGAGGGTCTGGCCGAGTCAAAGTCTGCGCGGAAGCTCTTCATCGGCACCTCCGGCACCGGTATCGTTGAGCCCGACGTCAACGATGGCGAGACTGACGAGACCGCCCCTGAACACTCGGCCCCCAGTAAGTAATTCTGGGAACCATTTCCTTGCTTGGGCAACTTTTAGAGCACAAGGTTCCCCTTTTTGGCCAATCCAGCGTCTGGAAGCATTCTAAAATCCTCGTGAATCGCGCTGATAACTGACCCTAAATGCTGCAGTGAATGGACGGATCAAGTGCGAACAGTACCAGCTAAGCCAAGCAAAAAATGATATTCGCATATGCGCCATGAGACTCCCGCCTTTCGTGTACGGGCGTGGCGGGAGCGGCGTGGCGCTGTTTATGCAGACATTTGCGAAGCTCGGCTTCGTGGCACGGATCGGGGACGGATCGACCCAGACGGTGAGTAATTCTCTGAGCCATTTCCTTCTTGTTTCAGCAGTTTCTTAAGCACAAGGTTTCCTTTCTGGGCCAGGACGATGTCTACAGGCTTCCGAAACTCTCACAAAGCACGCTCGGAATAGCAGTAACTAACTCCGAGTTCTCTAGTGCGTTGTCCACGTCGACGATGCGGCGCGTGCCTACGTGCTCGCCTTGAAATACGCCTGTGTTGATACGGATAGAACTACGGACATTTATAACGTGACCTCCAGCACGGAGGTCACTTTCCGGGACTTCACGGATGCCGTCGCGGCTACGCTAGGTCTCTCCGTGAAGGAGGTATCGGCTGCCGAGGCCGCGGAGAAGGCTGGGCCGCTTATCGCGGGCTTCTTCTCGATTAGGAATCGCGGGAAGAGCGACAAAGCGAAGAGAGAGCTTAGATGGATTCCATCGGAGGCCGACATCGTTGCCGATATCCGGAACGGGTCTTATGTCCAAGTTGCGAAGGAACTCAAGGGCACTGTTGGCGCTTAGGCATGATGGAATGAAGAGAACGTCTGTTAGTGAAGTAGAGATTAAATGCGATGCTAAAAAATAATATTTCCATTCGCAAGCCTCAGACGGGGTATTCGTAATCGGCCTAGCATCGTGCGGATTGTCAATGATTCTCTGTCCCGCGAGGCCCTACTGGAATCATATCAGACGATCAAGCAGTCTATCTTCAAGCCTTGAAGTCGTGCAAGCCAATCACTACTGTCCTCGACGATTTTATCGACATCAGGGGTCTCGTCTACATCACGTTTGACCGGGCCGTCTCTTAGCTGCCAGATGTCCGCGAGCGTCTCCATCGCCGAAGTCATCATGCCCCATGGACAGACTTCCCGCATCGCGCGCAGCCGCTCGATAACCCAGAGCCTGTGCGCGTCCGACACCGCATCCACTCCGGTGAGAAACACGGGCCAGAGCGTGTACTTGAACAGGGGACTCGTCTTGGGGATGGACGAAAGCTGCTGGAAGATCGTCAAGGCAAGGTCCTCGGTCGTCGGAAGTGTGGGAAGAGAAGCGAGATCTTCACCACTGCTAAGTCGCGCGCGTCGCCTTATTTCGGCCGGAAGACCGGGCGCGACGAGTAGGATGTATAGACACACCGCCGCGCGGTACGTCGCCGCGATATGACATCGTAGCCTCAATTCCTGCTCGTTCATGACGCCCAGCATGCCGACTATGTGTGTTGAAACGCCTGCCGCCCACCCCTCGACGTCGAAGACCTCAGTTTCCTTCAACAGGCTTATGTATGCGTCCATTTGTGCTGCCGCTGGAGACAGGCTACCGCTGGTCTTCAGGTATTGGGTTAGACGTGCTATCCGCAGCACTATGCCCATGAGGTAGGCAGGGCAGCTGTGGTAACTATTGGCCTCAGTTCGTGCGAGTATCTTCAGGACTTGTGCTACATCCCACGTCAAGGGCTGGGCGGCGTAGTCTGGAGCGTGGGGAGAGGATATCAGTGGCGGTGATGATGAACGTGACGGTGAAACTAAGGATTCCAGGGCGCAGTTCCATATGAAGTAGGCTACGGTATCAGAGGTGACATAGTCACACGCATTGAGCGGTTGGTACTCGACTTTAAGGAAGTCCTGAGGCGTAATTGGGTCCGAAAGGGATGCGAGATCTGACGTAGATGGAGAAGAGCAGTCGAACTGTATCTCATCGTCGTCTTTAGCACGGAACAGCAGAGGCACTGTGGTAGGAGGAACATATAGTGATAGGAGCCTCCCCGCAGCCGTCAAGTGATCTTTCCAACCGTCCTTGCCAGAATCAATGAGCGTAAAGTTGACAAAAAACAAGACTGTGGCAAGTAAGGCATCCTGGTCCGCTTGACGTTCGGCAGGGCGATTACCGGTACGGCTATCTTGGATTATATTTATTAGCTCATGGATGGCCTTGTGCCGGGCGCGTAGAGCATCTACGAGGGCATGTTGGGCCACAGGGGAGGTGCCAGATGTGGCATTTCTGATTGCGTGGTAATAGTGTACAGCTGAGACTGCGATGATGATGTGTTGCAGATAGGAGTATGTCTGGGACATCGGAATTAACTCTCGAAAAGGGTTCGTCCCTCGCTCAGCTGAATCGTGGACGACAAGATCCTGGCAGAACCGAGAAGCAACTACGAAGCAGTCAGTATCGCGACTCTAACAGCAAGCATCAAGAGACGTGACGTTCATACAATATGAGAGGTAGTGACGGGACGATCCGCTGAGGTCCTGCAGCAACGGATCGGCCAAGAATATGTTTAATGTCTGATGGGGCTTATCCCCTAGTCTGCTGCTGTTGAGCGTGCTGTCATCAGACAACTTTCCACTCTGGGCTCTATCTCGGAACCAACTATCGGATTTGCCGGAAACTGTCAAGGCCACACTCTGTTTCTGGCCGGTCTGATCGTTTTGGCCTGCAGAACCCTCAGAATCAACCCATCGGAAGATTTTGCCGTAGCCGAGACACTTCTGTCCGGTCTTGCTGCACTTAAAACACGCCGGGACCGATCGATCACACCGGAGCCGGCGCCTTCGGCAGTTGTGGCAAACGGGCATGGGGTTGCAGCTAGTTTCGATACGGTCCTGGTATCATACCATAATGAGCTCGGCGCATGTGAACCGAAAGCTTTCAGTTACGCAGCATAGATTTGCGGTGATGTGCAGATAACGGAGTTGCATGAACCCCCTCCCCCAAATCAACCCGAAGCTAACTAGGGCCGGGGTCGGAGTCGGTCAGCGGGATTTTCAAAGCCGTGTGAGTCAAATCTGGCATGCAGAAGGTGAGCATAGATGTCTCCTTCTGGACAGAAGCCAACAAGCCGTGCATTTCGGTCGCGATGATGTCTGGCGGGGGGTTCGATATCACGGGAATAAAACCAACAATATAGATAGAGTAAGCAGACGGACGAGAAGGAGACGTGGCGCTATGCCGAATACAGTAGCCAAGACGCAAGTGGTGCATACACTAAAGGGTTGAGATTCTGTTAGATAATGACAATAGTTATGAGAGTTATATCACGAAGTGTCGGTCGAGCGAGCCATCCAATCATCCGAGGCTATGATTCTTCATCGGGTATGGAAATGTCGAATTGTACATGATGCCTCAAATATTCGCCTCCATGGAGATGCCAAATCCGCAGCATCTCCACTGGAATGCGCCGGCCGCAGCAGCGATTATGGATTATGATCCTGTCCCATTATCCCACAAGGCTCGGGTCTACTGGTGATATTTATATACTGTAGACAAGCAGCCTTGGTTTTCTTCGAGATGGACGAACACGACAAAGAGAGTCTCAAACGACTCGTCTATTTGGATTGCAAACTGAACGATTCTTCCTTGCGCCATGACCGAGTCCTCAGTTCTTGAAACGGGCACCGCCATTACCACCACGCCGAACAACCATAACCATGCCGACAGAGCAGACTCTCCCGAGATCTTGGATAAGGCTAGATTAGAGCGACTGGCCCGGCAGCGACCAGCAACCTTTCACAATGCGTATTCGGAATATGGCTTCGTGCTGTCGATTATTTTGTCCATGATGATGTGTGAATACTTCATCAGCGGTTTCAACATCGTCTTGCCCGAAGTCGCCATCGCCCTGAACATTTCAGACTCGGAACGTACCTGGCCCGCTGCTGTTCCCAACTTGACTACCGCTGCATTTCTCCTCCCTTTTGCTCGCCTATGTGATCTCTATGGCGGGAGATTTGTGTTTTTAGGTGGTCATCTCTGGGCTTTCATCTGGTCTCTTGCGGCCGGTTTTAGTCCAAACCCGACTATTCTCATCGTATGTCGAGCAATGCAGGGCATCGGGTTCAGCGCATTCTTGCCGGCCGGGCTCGCATTGCTGGGCCATACATACAGGCCGGGACCGCGCAAGAATCTTGTGTACAGCATTTACGGGGCCTTCGCCTGTATCGGCTTTTACTTCGGTATCCTCATAGGAGCACTAGCAGGCCAGTTTCTGAATTGGCGCTGGTATTTCTATATCGGCTCCATTCTCTTTTTCCTCGTTCTCACGGTTGGTGTCATCACGATCCCACGGAACCTAGGCGATCACGACGAGAGCGCAGTCATGGATTGGTGGGGATTGGTCACAGTAGTGCCAGGGTTGGTGCTCGTTGTGTACGCCTTCAGCGACGGCGGTCATGCCCCGGAAGGGTGGCAGACACCATACATTTACGTGACGTTGATCGTTGGCGTTTTCTTCCTCGCCGCCTTCGTCTACGTGGAAGGTTGGGTAGCCGTCCAACCACTTCTACCTGCTGAAGTGTTCAAGCCCAAGTATATGAGACGATTATGCATTGGTCTCTTTTTCTCGTACGGAGTTTTGGTCTCTTCCTCTTCTACTCAAGTTATTAGTAAGTGATCATTTGCTTTGCCTTTCTTCGCTGAGCGATACTGACCTTCATTCCAGCGTTGAGACAGTGCTGCACACCACGCCCCTACAGACTGCCGCCTGGTTCATCCCGTTAGCCGGCGGTGGTTTCTTCATTGCTGTAGTTGGCGGTTTTGTGTTGCATATATTGTCCGGTCGGATTTTAATGATAGTCTCCAGTGCTGGCTACTTACTCTGTTGCCTGCTTTTTGCTTTGCTCCCGAAGCAATCAGGCAACTCGCCCTCAACGAGTTTCCTGTACTGGGCTTACGTATTTCCAGCAATGTTGTCAGGAACGATTGGTGTGGATATTACATTCAATGTAACGAATGTCTATATCACTACCGCAATGCCTCGACGTCTCCAGGCCACGGCCGGCGCGCTCCTCAATAGCCTGTTGTACCTCGGAATAGCATTCTGGCTGGGTATCGGTGATCTGGCCATTGCCAGTTCTGTCCGAGATCAGGGTGAAGAGTCGCTGGGTCCTCGTGAACAGTATCAGATAGCCTTCTGGACTGGCGTTGGCCTAGCTGTGGTATCGTTTTTCTTCATTGTTACTGTGAACTTTGGGAGAGCGGAAGCACAGATGACAGCAGATGAGAAAGCAGGTGTGGATAGTGATGGAAGCCAAAACTAAAGAAGCTGATGGTGAGTATTTCCCTGCTCAAAACAGCATAGATGGTGCGCGTTGATAGACATTATGGTTCATGATTCAGATATAACACTAGACATAGAAGAGACCCTGATTCTCACAATATTATATTAATCCTAGCATTTCCAGATCAATTCTATCCATGCCGCCGCGAAGCAGATGCAGCATCTGTCCATATCTATATTTCGTATTCCGTATTTAACTTAAAGCTATAAAGAGTCTTCTTTCCCTCCGAGTCAGAATGCGGGGGGGGGGGAATGGCCAAGCACGTACGTACATGACTAGATATATAATGAAAGCACATCTCAGGAAACTATCATCCTCCTGAATTCGTGCATGTCGTGTCTGGTTTCCATCAGCTTCCAATCACATAGAGTTTCCGACTACTATGATTCTACAGCGTCTCTACTTTATCACCGTATTGATAGAGTGATTGAACTTCAGGTCTTATGCTACTTGCTAACTTGGGAGCACGAGCGCTGAACAAGGTGACAGCGCCAGAACTTTATGCCACATCTCTAAGGATGCGTTGACTGTGCGAATAGGGGACGATTGCATCGGCCTACACTTCGGCTTCCGCGATCTTACAACGCCGTACCTGGCGCTCTTCTGTGTAATGAATAATAGTGAAGGTTGGAAAACCTCTGAAGTTCCTACCTAGTTCTTGAGAATGAGACGCACTACTCGACAGCAAGGGTAGTTAAACAAGAGCAACTGAGACTGGATTATGGCAGGCGAGATCATAACCTCCTTAAATCAAGACCCTCGCGAGCGACATTTCACTTTCTCTAGGTATGTAGGATACTGGTTTGAAAGCGACATGCCAAGCCAAATTTCATTATGCCATCAGCATCTCGTGTGTCACATAAGAAGTAGCAGGTGTAGAGTAATAGTCCAATAATACTTCATCTACCAATTAAATCTCATCGTATAATGATACATAATCACGGGCTTCCAATTCAAGCCGCTTGACAAACAATTACTTCGAACCACCTTTGCGCCCAGCTTCGGCTGCTTTCTCGCTGCCAGGTTCGAACGAACCTGATGATGCCTGACCTCCTTTAGAAGCAATCTCACGCTATCTATGCATTAGAGATAACTTTATAACTGTGAAAATCGAAAGGCGATATACCTGCTTATCAGGATCCATGCTAGCGAAACCACCCGAGTGACTTGCTTGGCCGCCCTTCGATGCGATCTCTTGGACCTCCTCCTTAGGGCTGATGTTTGTTAATTAAATCTGAATGTGAAGGTCACTACAAGAGTTTGGCATACCGATTGGCGAAATTTCCAGGGTTTCCGCTTGACATGTTGGCTAATGTAGATCTTGTTGTTGGTTGTTAAGTATATGTAGTTACGAGACTTGGATGATCTAATGTTTGTTGTTCAATTGTGATAACCTAAGAAACAATCAAATATTAGCAAAGGGTTTGAGCGTTTATATAGGCGAACAACAGCATTTCCGTGCTTCTCAAGCACCTTGATGCCATGATAGACAACATTCAGACCGCTATGATATCAATGACTCATTTGACACTGTATCATAATCTATGCGATCCTCACCACAATTTCAATACGTGGGAGCACCAGGATGACGTCGGGATCAGCCTTACAATTGATCTTTGTGACGCTTACAATACGTAGATACGGTTCAAGATCTGGGGTCCCTCGCCCGGCCAGAACCCGACCTGGGTCTGCGTGATGGTCAATTTACCAGCTACCGTCATACTAAGTACCAACTCATGGCCGAAACCCAGGGAAGGAAGTATACTATCGGGGAGTGATGAGCCCGGTGAAACTCCCGGAGAATATAGTCCAGAGCCTCAACGGAAAGTGGAGGACGGATCGACAGGGCATCGGAGTTTTGACGTCAACGCGGCATCATCAATACCTCAACATCATAATCGCAAAAACAGGACAAGAAGAAGGGAACACTTATTGAGTGTGGCAGGATTTAATGAATATCAGTAATCTGATCTGCACATATAATGAAACCCCCCACGACCGTGCTGGAGGTGGGAATGCGGTCGCCAATTTCGGGATACTACCACTAGAGGTGGCTGGGACGGCGCCGCTTACGTTAATACAATGATTAAAATCATCTGGTTCACGGCATCATAGATAGTCATAATAAGGTAAGCAATACACAAGTCAGCATCTGCCCTGGACTTCACCGACAACTGTAAAAACGGTTGTCCCAACTCGGAGAGTGAAACTATTTATCAAGGAAAGTATCCAATTTCTATGTGGTACTAAAAGGGTTACAGATCTTAGAAGAACCATTACCGTACTATATCTATCACCGAGGGTAGGATCTCAGGACAGTTACCCCGAGGAAACCTAGTATCAAAGCCATGCCGGTTGGGCTTTGACCTAGAGCTGATGCCGCGCTGGGTTCATCGGATGTCCCGTCATCGGGAGAGCCATCGTCCTCGCTGATAGGCGCCATACTTGCGTTTACTGCAGGGATCAATAAATCATTGATGAAGCCGGGGCTCCTCCAGGATGACCAATCGTGAGATACGAGTCCCCTTGGAGATTAGTCAGCGCCAACGTCACGAAGTCTCTCGAATTTCAACTACTGACCATTCCTCATCGGCGTCCTGGGAGTTCTCGCGGATGTAGTACGAGCCTCCTAGTGACCATAGCATCCAACCTGCGTGTTGCGCTGGGAAATAATCTAGTAAGCAAGACGCGTACGAATCTTTGTTCGTGGTGGCGTTCTGAGGGAACCCAAACTCGGTTACAACGAGTGGGAATCGGTTAACCTGGTTGTCGGTCAGGGTTTGGAATCCTACATCAAACAGGTTGGCAGTGGTAACAGAACAATTGCTTGATGGAGTGCCTAAAATGTTGTCGTACACGTGCAGTTCAAGGACTAATTTGTTGCTGCCGTATCCCTGGAAGTCGTCTCTATTGAATGTACTCGTCCCAGGTTCGAGCGCCGTGCCTTGCACGATAGCAGTGAGGTTCTTATCAGAGTCCAGGCCAGAGAGGAAAATCAGCACGTCTGGATTTGAGGCGTGAATAGCATCGGCGCCTTGGCGAACGTATTTATACCAGTCTTCCCAGTTGTAGGAATTAACGAGCAGCCTGTCGGTCAGGGGTATCCGGAGCTCGTTTCTCAATGACATGGACATCAGGTTTGGCCACGTCTTACCCTGTTATGCATTAGTGATGTTCGATAGCGAAGAAGGGGGTTTGAACTGACATGTTCGGCCATGAAAGATAAGCCTCGCGTCCAGTTTTTCACGTCGAAATAAGTATCGCCAAACCACGAGTTGCCATCAAGAGGGCTGCAACACCAACCCGCTTTTGAAATGTGGTTGTCGAGGTGGACGTAGATCTCCTGCTTGGCACATTCTGCGGCGATAGCATCGTACACCTACATCCATCCATCTTTTCAGTTGGGGAACTATGTGGCAGAGAGATTTTGCTCAGGACACACGAACCTGCAACCTGGTGGTCTCAGCACTAAACGAAGGGTTGTTGGCGACAACCTTGTCGTATATGGCCATGCCGGCTTCCTGCCCGAGTGCATCGATAAAGGCCTTTTGCATGGTGACATCTTGCTCTCCATTGTCATAGTATTGGTCGATCAGCTCAGTCGCGTACGTTAGGCGAATCGCATTCATGCCTAAGCTTTTGATCTTTGAAACAATAGTCTCAAGAGACTGATATTGGAGCCCCTCCGGTACCATTGCCTCGAGCGAACCAACCCAGTTGACGCCAACATAAGTGATTTTGGCACCAGTCGCGTCGGTGATCCATCGCCCCGAAGCGACCAACGGACCATTGGGCCACGATGCCCGGGGCTCTATTTCTGCGGATAATGAGATACCAAACGATAAACTCACGACTGCTAGCCAGCTAAGCAGCCACGATTGAAATTGTCCCGCTCTGGCCATATTGAAGCAATTCGAATATTGAATATTTCAGGTGGACTGGAGACCCGACCGCGCGGTTCGGGCCTCAAGAGAAGAGATGAAATACGAACAACAACCACCGTGTTTCAGCTCGGCAGATCTGGGGCTGTAGCTCGTAATTTTAGTGGTCGCAAGGGGACAACCGGATGATACTATACAGTACCTACTAAAGATTGACAACCCCACCACCGCCTGAATACGAGCTTACTTAATGTGCTCTGCTCCCACTTCGTATGCTATGCTACATACCTTCTAGATAGGTCAACTATTTTATGAGCTAATAGTAGTGGGAAGTACGTATATCATCTTCCTTGGGCGCCGCTTATGCCTACAATACCCGCGAATATGAAGGGTGTAGTTGAAATGACATCAGTTAGCTGGCTAATTGCTAAGATATTTAAACATCTCAAAAAGCCTTGATCCCCATCTATCCAGCAACAAACCCTCTTTGTTCTCGTCGGTTTCAAGCGAATCTACACCAGCAATAAGTAGATTCGGCTACTCCTGGCATTTCACTTAGGAGAGACAGGCTGTTTTCTTCTATCTGCTCGGCATTTACGAAGCAACCGATACGACGACTTAAAAAGCCCAAATGAGCGCGAGTTTCGAGAGGCGAAAGGCCACACCAACCGTATCGCCAACCGAGGCGTAGAAAACATGGCCATGGAACATAAGATGATGCGCATTAGGTTTGTTACGGTTGTTGATGAAAATATAATATAAGAGTGAAGGAGCTGGGAAAGCGCATTGCATACAGTCCGGAGAAGAATGGCTACGTGCTTGGACGGGGGCAATGGCTGCGGTGGATTAATGAGGATAGGGTCGTGATATACGATGACGTGCGAACGATGGAGATTATACCAAACCGATCAGAGCTCGAGATTATCCGGATCTACTACATAGCCGCCATGAATTGTGCTGAGAACAAGACATCTTATCTTACAAGCAAGCTGGCCTGTTATGCTTAACAACCCTGCTACCTACCATACGAAGATGACTTACAGACTAGCGACGTGCTGGGACGTCCCGGCCATGATCCGCCCGTTGATCTGGAGGCTATGCCGCTTCCAACTTCATTCCTTTAGGGCGTCCTCTACTTTTACCTTGCGTCTCGAGGGCTTCCTTGATTCTGGTCATACTCGAGCCTTGAACGGTCGTAGCGTCGCGTGAAGTCGGTGGCTCGCCTTGGCAGGGTTACCCTAGGAATCGTGCCTTAGGTCTCCCATATGTTCTGATTCGCACCGCTCGTTGATCGCGAGTATTGGTCCGCTGAGCTTAATGTGTTTGACGTTGATGACATGTTGTTCAATGGCTATCAAGGGCAAGGACCACACAGGAATGCAAATTTGGTCTGGTATTACTACCTGATATGAAAACCGCACCTGTATCACTCAATGTGGTCAGTCAGAGGGTTTTCTCTGATGGCGTTGATCAAACTACCTACACAGAATTAGAGTGCTAACGTGCCCATGATATAATAGGGCTGCTCTTAGTTAGTTTTGATGAAACGAGATTGAAATATAACTAGCTTAGTAGTCTCTTATAGGTGATGATAAAGCTGACCGGTGCTCCATGAGTTTATAATGTATATTATATCACCCGAGACATCAACAACGAAGGATTAATGTTTATACCATAGAATATGCCGTAAACTATCACCAGCGAAGAACAACTATGACTTATCTTACCGATATACCTCAGCTATAATTTATCCGTTTTCTCTACTACATATTACCCTAACTTACCTTGATCATCTAAAGAAGCACCACCCTAACTCAACACCTTCTTGGTTGTGGGACGCCAATTGGGCGCCAACACAGCAAGACATCTAACGTAATGACAATATCTCCAAGTACCGTCGTACACATGCCGTGTAAGCCGCCAACAGCGGCTTTTTCATCGACGGGTATCTCGGCGTCGTCCGCAACGACGAAGGGCAATACAATGCAAGATTCCATGCCGTGATAGCCGGGTTTCTTGGCCTCGCTACCTACTGCACTACACTACTACAGTATCAAGTGCACAGTACGGTGTACTAGCATACAACACAGGCAAATATATAGCAGGATGGTCATCCTTCAAGGTCAGCGTGCCCCTGCTGAGTAAAGCGCATCGTCGGCATATTTCTGAAGAAGAGAAAATATATTAATAAAGATATGTCAAGTCTGAGTACTCCTGATTAATATATAAGCTACTGCAGGGCAGCGAGCTGCGAGATCTTCTAGATGCCACCAAAACGCCCGGGATATGAAAAACGAAAAAAGAGATAGAGAGAGCAGAATCTAACCCATGCACTCGAGGTGGGAAATGCCGAAGCACCTCCCGTTCGAGAAGTTGTTCACTCCGAAAAATGCTGTGCCAAAGTGCCGATGCCCGAACCCCCATGTCTTGGTGTATGTGCAATGGTGAATGTACGCCAGTCCAGCAGCGATCCAATCCGAACTGTAGAAACTTCAAATCAGACCGCCGTCTTTATTAGAGCCGGTCGATCAGTATAGCGCCTAGGCGATACATGCAGGTACAAATCTCCTAGAATGTATCGAATTTGCCGTGCTGCGACATCATATAATCCCCTGCAGATTCCATTCGCCTTTCTGTGCCCTCTCAAGGACTTCACGTCCCTTCTCAGTAAGATCGGGTTTGCCGCCCTTGTCCGTGGCTTGGGTGAAGAAGACTGGTATGAAGGGCTCGTTCGTTCGCTCCCGCTCACGGGCCTTTTCCCGCTGTTTCTCTTCCAATTCGACTTTAACGTTTGTGGCCTTTGAATATTGTTTTGACATGATAGCTTCAGTGACACCGCTCCAGAGCTTCAAGGACTCGTTCTCGGCCTGCTGCTCCTCGGGCGGTAAGGTCTTGGTCGCAACCGCTAAGGGGTTAAGGTCAATGATGGTAATTTGTTTGTCGCTGGGGTGGGATTCCTGGCGGCTAGGTAAGTTTTGGTCCTTGAGCACATAAAAAGCGCAACGTTCTAGTACGTACCACTGGCTTGGGTCCTAAAGTGAAGACAACCTTGTCCTTCCAGCCGCCTCCTAACCGGGCGACAACATCCGACTCTGGCACGTCCCTGATACGCACCTTGTCGTCGTTCTCGGGATCGTACTTGAAAATGACACCCTCAACTTTGTTCTGTGCGCGACCAAGCCACCCATCCTCCACGTAATTGAGAATCGCCTTTAGTTTCGTGCTAGCACAAGTAATATAAGCGACGTCGCCGACGGTGACACTCAGGGCACCGCGCAAGAGACCGCCAAGATGTGCAGCAGGATGTGTAAGCTGATATGTCTCATTACCCCGTTGTTCAAGGGTCACAAAAATGCCTAAATTGTGTTCTCCGGGGGAGACTTTGATAGCGGTGCCAGTGAACTTGGCACTAATCTGATCATAGCCCCTGGCGTGAAGACCCTTTTCTGGGCAGCTAACGTAGAAGGCACTGACGGGTGGATGATGTGACGTTTGTTCGGTGAGGTAGGATATCCTGACAGTAGGCCCGGCTGGGTTCGGGGGTGTCTGAACAACAGATACACTAGAGGCCGTTCGAGGATCTATCTTGACTGATCTGACCGAGGACGCAGCACTGCTGAGACCGCTCTTTGCACCGTTAACGCTCAGATTCTTGGTATCGATGGGCGGTGCATTGTCCTCTGCCTCCCAATTACAGCGGAAGAACTCGCCCAAGCAGGAGTTGTAAGGTTTGCAGGGCTTGCCCTTGACATATTTCAAGTCCTTGGTGAACCAGAAGCGGAGGACCTCGAGCATGCGATCGAGAGGCTCGTCGGATGTGCCTATAGCTGCGAAGGCGCTAGGATTATCGAGGTAGTTCCAATACTCTAGATTTGGTGTCGGTTCGAGCAGTTGGGAGGGGAGAGAGAAGCGAACGGACGCAAGATCTGACACGCCTATGAACCTGGGTGGCAAACACACAATTAGCAATGTCTCCAAGAGCCTCCTGATCACATACGGCTGCAGAACAAGGATCAAATGGGGGTCATGAATCAAGCTTGCGAGCAAGTCCCGATCACGGACAGCTGCCCCCAGTCGTCCATCCCCATCCCCATCCCCATCCCCATTCCCATCCCCCATCCTCATCTCTATTCCCGTCTTCGAGACCCCGGGAAAGCTAGATGAATTTCGGCACCTACTTTCGCAAGATGGACAGGAATGTTTTGAGCTTGGATCCGTCGCTCTGAGGAACATCCTCTTCTGTGGTGGCGGCTGGGGGTGGCACTGCAGCCATGATGGTTATAAGTGATGATTGCTTCGATGCGGTGTTGAGCAAGGGGGCTTTCTTTAGAGCACACAGGGCATCAAGACCAAATGGACTAAGGATGATAGAGGCCAGCCGAAGACCGAGTAGACGATGAAGCTTGCAAAGAAACCAACCGTGTGAGTGAGGTTAGGCAGGATGGGAGAGAACGGTAGAATAGGTAATGTTGTGTTAGTAAAGCAGATAGAAATGACGGTTACAAGAGCGTAAGTAACGAAAGATAGGAGGATAGAAAGCGGGATACAATCATGTTGAGGGCTACGATAAGCTAAACCTGGCGTCTGGGCTGCTGCATTGCTGCACTGCTGCACTGCTGCGCCGATAAGCGGAAATCTAGGGCGGTTTGCTGGTGCTTGCTAGCCTACCTGAGCACCTTGTGATGCCGTCGCGTGTGCTAATAGGGTGCTATTTGGCGTGCAAATCCATACCTACCTACCTAGGTACTTTACTTAAGTAGGTAGGTTTCAGCATGGGCGAAGCATGGGCCTTGATCGCTGAAACCGACTGCTGCGGCATGCTAGCGTCGGCTTGGCGCTGCTGGCCAGTGTTCTGCAGCCCGCAGGTGTCCAAGCAGTGCCTACCTAGGTAATTCTTCCACTGTCTTATTAGTGTGCTCCAGCGGTGTAACACATTACCTTGTACTTCAATGTTTGTAGGCAGGAAACAGGAGGTAACCAACTACCTTAGGTACCGTATACTACCTACATATAGGCTACTACCCACTGTGCTTGATGTCGTACAGTATGTAGGTAGTAGTATGCGCTGTGTGTACCTCAGCTACATCCATGATGTAAGTAAGCACCTAAGTGGCAGGCATGTGTCAGCTGTTTCATGGCGTACCTACCTATATACATACTTACCAACATAAATGTACCTATAGGTAGGGAGGTATCGACGTTAGCTGGATGCGCCTGTATCTTGGGAACAAAAACAAATTGAGAGTGACAGTGACAATATCTCGCGTGCATGTTTTATTGTATAGGAACCAATCGTTCCGCCACGAGTTTCAGAGCGGGAGAACTAGATTGCATGCCCTAACCGTCTGTTGTTACTGGTCGCCTTGGCTCCCGCTCGATACCACCCGACCCGACCCAACCCATGGAGGATGCGACCCTGTGTCCTAATCAGCCCTGTGACCAAGCGGGACATGATGAGGGGTTGGAGGAAGGGCATGGTGATGAAATCAGGGGTGACGTCAAGGGATCTTCTCCTTACCTAGTAGGTTAGTAGCTTATGTACCTACCTACAGTACTGGCCTCTCATTCGAGTTTCGGTAATGCAGTTTGACCCTACACTTCTTGGTTTAAATCTCAAAGGTGCAACTTGATGACTGAGGTTTCGCAAAGTCCCAGTTGTCTGGGTTAGTTAGTGTATTCTTATCTTTAATCTTTAATCACTAAATAAAATGAGAACAAGTTACTCAGACTAACGGGGGCACTCGTATCACCTAGGAATAGACAACATCTCATACTTCACCTATTATTGCCATCCTCTGCGGGTAGCTCAATAACAGTAACCAGTTTCAGGGAGAACGAAGAAGAAAAAGAGATTGAAAACTCACCGGCCCCCTCTAATTACTCGTTTTCCTTATTTTTTTTCTTTCCTTTTTTTCCCCTTACTTCTCTGGCTTCGGTTTACTTCCGACGACACATGTGTCTTGTCACGGTCGCTACTACCCACTAAGCAATTGAGACTCGCTTCTTTGAATAGCGGTGCAACACCGATACCCGGGGATTGGGCTATGTATGATCGCTCTGCTTAGAGAAAATTGAATTTGTTTGTAAAGTTTCGAGAATGAAGCTCGCTACCTTACGTTCCCCATATACATGGTAGCGGCAGAGGAACCTTGAAAGCTACCACTAGTAGGGCAAAATGTCAAGCACCTGGCACCTGGCTGTCATGCAGAACTAAACCAGGGGAGCCATGTACTGTAGCCTGGAGGCCGACTGCGATTAAAACTGACGTCGACTAAAGCCGATTTTGATTGAGGCCGACTCCGAGCCGATTCCGACTCGTCTTCTAGGTATGCTATGTCGAATAGATAGGTGCAGCTTCGGAAGGGCCGAAATGATGCCCATTTGTCAATGGGCGATTGTTAGACCCAAATTGGAGGAGTGTGTGTGTGTGTGTCAGGAGGCCAAATGTGCACGTCCGCTGCGTCAACCAAGTCTTCAGCTTCGCCCTGGGTCAGTGATGATCGTTGATGGCAAGGATATTGTAGTAATAGAACAATTTTGAGGAAGCAGGTCCAGATGACTCAGAAAGGATGAATCATTCGTTGAGTACCTCGATAGGGGAGACAACCAAGGGCCAACTCTAGGGGTTCGACTACAGAGCACTGCTCCAATCCCTGAGTCATTGGTTAGAATACGGTAGATGAAGGTGTGGAAATGAAAGCCAGTCGTCGTATTGCGTATACACTAGATTGTATGGAGTATCAAATTAGATGACCCCTATCTTTGTACAGAGGATGGTTCGAAATATGGCAATATGGCTGTCCTCGCCGTGACTCACGTTTCCAATGCGATCTGTTGGACGAACCTAGTCGAAGCGATGACGACGACGAATAGGCAGCTGAATTAAGGACGAACCAATAGTGACGGGGGGGCTTGATCCAGTTATATATTTAGGAATGGTCTTCTCCAGCATTTCGTTAAACCCACCTTTTTATCTGCATTATTCTCCTGTTGCATACCTTCATTGTTGGCGTAGCGCCGAGGAATACTACTATACCAGGGGTAAGCCCCAAGACTTGATGACAAACCGAAAGCGGGATTCAGAAAATCCCGGTGGTGCCCTCGATACTGTATCTAGACAGGTACAAAGGAACAGCCGTCGTCAGCGTTAGTCTACCTGCGACCTGCCTCACCTCAGATCCACCGAGATCTTATCAATCCGGCGGCGAAAGTGTGAATACCGACGAAGCCAAGTTTCTACACCACAGCACAGCACAGTATTAACCAACCTGGAGCGCAGTCCGTGCGGGCTATCTATCTTAATCGCCACCGGATAACACGACTAAGGCTCTCGCCAGCGCCTCGAGAAAAGCATACAGTACCATACTATACTTATGTGGACAGGAGACCGGATTTAGACAGATATCCGGACTGTTATCGCCATGTCCGCGACGACCACCGCTGCGGCACCTCCCCACCACTCTAAGCCCACGAAGATACTCGCGTGCGTTCACTGTCAGTATCGCAAGATCAAATGTGACCGTCAACAGCCGTGCTCCAACTGCGTCAAGGTACGTCAGACGCCGTTGAAGAGCTTGCAAGCATGAGCTAATCACTCAGCTCACAATGCGTGCCGCCTCTCATCTCCCGTCCTTCTTTCTTTCTCATGTTGCTCATTTGCTGAGACAAAACCCAGGCAAAAATCTCTTGCAAACCAAGCATTCCAGCTCCGCCGCACAAACGTCGTCGCCCGAATCAAGACCTTCTTGAGCGGCTGGCACGGTGTGAGCAGCTTCTGAAGCAATACGCCGACGGCAATGTTCCGGCTCAGGGGGAACCGGCCCCAGCCATTATTGGGACCAGCAGTGGTATCGGTATCAGCCAGCCCGTCTCGTCCTCACCAGCTATCAAAGTAGAAGATCAAAATGAGACAAGGACGGCTTTCAAATCCGGCAAGGTTGTAGAAGAGGATGGAAACGTTCGTTTTATGGACAATTTTATCCGGATTAGCTTTCATGATCAGGTATGCCCCCTTCCCTCCCCGGTCATGCCAAGGCGCTGTATCTAATTTTTGTTTCTAGCTCGCAGCGATGAGAAATATCATCGACGATGAAGACCAAGAATCTGAGTCAAGTACGGTCGGTCTCTCACCCGACAACAATGCCGACCTTTTTCTCGGCGTTGAAGATGCAGCGATTGATCTGCAGGAACTTCAGCCAGAGTGGGTATTTCCTTGCTTTTGAGTTGCTTAAGTTCGCTACAGTACTTGAGATTTTCCACTTACACGTACTTCTATGTAGCCTTGTCAATGTCTTCAGGTTATGGCAGTTTTTCATTGACCGGGTTAATCCCTTAAACAAAGTGATTCATGTCCCCAGCTTACAGTCGTATGTGATGGACGCCGCAACCGACATCAACAAAGTCCCATTGGCATATCAAGCTCTTCTCTTTTCTATCTATACCATGGCAGTTGTATCGCTCACTGGTCAAGAAACGATACAATTGCTTGGTATGACCCGAGAGGATGCCTTGAACCGATTCACTAGAGGCACGAAACTCGCTTTGACTCGTGCGAACTTTTTGAAAAACTATAACATGACAATATTACAAGCCCTTGTCCTCTATATGGTATGTTCGCTCTTTTAAAACCTTGAAATCTACCTGCTAACGGATAACTCCATAGCTCTCGTTAAACGGGCGTCATGATAACCATTCAACTTGGATTATGGGTGGTACTGTCATGCGCATCGCGCAGAAGATGGGCTATCATCGCGATGGCGAGCAGTTTAATCTATCGCCTTTCGAGACCGAGATGAGACGAAGGCTATGGTGGCACGTTATCACGCAAGATTCCAGGTACGCCATGTTATCTGGTCTCAGCCATTCTTGGGTCGCTTCGAATTGGGATACCAAGATGCCACAAAACCTCAATGACGCAGATCTATTCCCGAATTCAATGGAGCCACTCGTGCCTCGCAATGGCCCCACGGAAATGGTCTTTGTCCTCCTCATCTATCACTATCAGAGATTTACGAGTAAGACGCACCACGCCTTCGAAGCGGCCTTCTTGGCGCTACGCGATGGCGGCAAACGCGATTCTCAACGGCCTTCCCCTATTGAGACATACCGCACTCTCGTTGACGAAATCGACGTAGAGCTAGCCGAGTTCGAACGGACTCATGTTGATCCAACAGCAGGAGGTGTCCACGAAGCTGCTGCAGTGATACGCCCTCTCTTTATTGGTAAGATGAGGGACATTATGGTCCCGATGTGCGAACAACCTGAATGGGGAACCGAAATATTCGACCAGATTGACAGTTTGTTCAAATCCTTCGTACACAGCCACTCAAGAAATGCGGCAGTCTATAAACGTATGGCCAACACAGGGTTCTTGTGGTTTATCAGATCGGGTTTCCAACCTGATGCTCTTCTCCTATTCACCGCCAAGCTATACAAGAGGCCGACGGGCAAGCTTACCGACGGCGCTTGGGTTGCTCTCGAGTCGATTCACGAGCTTCAACCTGACTTATTCGACATCTCTCAAAAGAAAAACGAGCGTCAAGCCCAGTTCACACTCAAAGCATGGTCAATTCGCGAGCAGGCGCTCGCGCAATGTGGAAAGCAAGTGGAAGTCCCCGAGTTTATTCAGCGCCTCCGTCAGCTCCTGTCGTCTTCTCGCTCCATATCATCATACACGGCGTCCTCTTCACCAGCATCGGCGTCGCAGCAGATCTTTATGCAGCAAACGCCACCTTTCCAGCAGGTGCCGCCAGATCTGGGTGATATGAACCAGTTCCTCGTAGGCAATGTTGACGCGTCACATTTTAACTTGGACATGTGGGGGAACGTGTTGATGGAAAATGACGAGCAGCAAGCCTTGCCTTATGGAGGCTTTGACTTCTCAAAATTAGATTTTTCGCCTATGGGGTTCACGAGGTGAATTCAACTACTTACTCGACGGCTTATTCGGACGACCGCATTCAAGCTGGTCTTGTTGCGGTGTCAAGATCTTATTTATAAGTGACCTGCCGTTGTGGATAAAGGATCGATGCTGTTGCGCGCGACGGGCCCAAAATACCTCCTTTGGCTAGGCTCACATATGTACATGTTATGTTCGTTGTTATCCAGGTGCAGTGTCCTAACACGAGGACGCAGTGAGGCTACGGTTGTGCTACCCTCGCTCTTAGGTCAAGAGAAAGGGGGCGAGGAACAATCTGATCTCCCAGCATGACATGGAGTTGGAGAGATATCAGAGAAATGTACGATGATGGGATGACTGGGACGATTTTTCTCCCCTCTAACGGCCTGTGTATTATAGTTAGGCGAGAACTCCCGTTATCATGGCCAATGTTCTCAACACATATGTATAACTAAGAATAAACCCAGTTTAATTTTCATAACTGTCTCGTCATGGTAAACCGGCTTCTAGATTAGGCCTCAATAGTAAGTCCGAGATGGTCCGAGATAGTCCGAGATGGGTTGTCTGCACCATCCGAACCCATCTGCTCAGAGGCATTTGAGACTGTGGAACCCCTAATAATGAACGAGGATTCGTAGATCGCGAGCGTATCTAATATGCGACCATTTCTCTTACTATAGATTTAAACCAACAATTTCAATAGAAAAACACTATATCCCCTAGGACTGCCCTTTGACACCTTTCATCGTTCGTGTCTGCTTTTCCTTCAAAACGCGACCTACAGCTTGGCGGGGTGATCATCCTAAGTATCCCGAATCCCCTGTATATCCGTTATTGGGAGCCTTTGAGATAGGATTGAGCTCGTACCCACGAGCCAAGTTTCCCACGTCAAGATTCCCAGTGGGTAATCACTCAACTACGTCTATGAAGTTGTAAAGACGAAGTACGGGCGCTTTGGTAGGTAGACCCCTAACCCGTAAACTCTCAAGATGAATGTTAGAAGACAAGAGCACACTTGCTGCTTCCCACGGAAGCAGTATGTGCTACGATCTGGTTGCGAAATTTTTCTTGTGAAACGGATCATGCAAGCTAGCCTTGTTCCTCGAGTTGTTGTTGTAGGTGATCTACGTAAGGTTTTTAATACCTACGGTAGGCATTCTCGTCACTGTTTCACTGTACCGATGGTAGTATACACAGCCTCAGTACCAGCCTCTACAGGAGCAGAATGCAGCGTGAAAAGGAACTAGGCGAGGCAGAACCAGTGGAACGTCGGCAGTCATGGAGAACATTGTCTTTACGAAATAATTTATTATTAAGTAAGAGCCTCGGCTAGAACTGGAAATAGTTGGTTTTGACAAGGTGAAGATAACTCTAAGCTCACGCCCTTATGGTCGTGCGGGTGTCACATTGACGATCACAAAACAACCCAGTTATTCTCTTATACTCTCAACAGAAATTAGTCTTCCTATCTTCTGTTATTTATTTGCTATTGAACTGGTAGATGACTAGGAGAGAGTAAACAAGCAGTACGACGTCTGTTACGGGCGCAAGGGAGGGGTTGTATGGGCAGTGTATGCAAACTAATATCAGCTTACTAACATATAAGACTATCAGCTTGATTCTCAAAACTACTTAACTGGAGTGGCTTCTTGGTGCGTACAGTCTAAGTTAAGTGCCTCACGATCACACTGTAATTATTACGTAGGTACTTGAATCGGTGCATCTTCCGCGCCAAGGGCACGAGAGCAGTAGGTCACGACAATCAAGTGCTACCCTATTATACACAGTACGCGCAAAACTATTGGGTAACCTTAGGTGCCAACCCTCTCTTATGTAAAGGGAGGGATAATGTTACGGAGTAAAAACGACGCCGTTAATACTCCACAGAGTATTAACGGTATATAAGGGTCCACACCACCGCGACAGATAAGAAATCACAAGGATTTCCATTCGCATGTCAATTTGGCGGAGACACTCAGGCGCTAAGGAGAGAAGCCAGATTACACTGTAGACGGCGCTCGTGAGCCTCTCGATCAGTGAATCTGGTAATACGATCTACTCTATTGGGCAGGTGGGCCATCCGAAGCGAAGGGCTGAATCTAGATTACCTATATGTATCTAGGTAGGTATGCTAGATGAAGTGGAGGATTATCCGTTGCTAGGGCTGGTGCAGGGTTGGGCACTTTATCTACTGATAGCATGCAAACTGAGTCCTTCCCGGGCTCCATGCTGTGGCGTATTTCTTGGACATAGTCAGTAAGGCAGTCGAGTGCTAATTGACCCGTACCACCCCCTCGTGGTGAGTTTCGGGGTACTGAGAGAAGGCCGTCTTAGAAGTACGGTAACCAGCGCTTAGAATGGCCATGTTGGTGCGAAACTCGTGCCAAGTGTTCAGTATTGTTGTTGTAGATGCAATGAGCGTGTGTTTTCTTTTGACGTCCTAGGACTAACTCTTCCAAAGCCTTACTTACTTATTAGTTAATCTCATCGTGGCGAGGGAATTCCGATCCCAATGTATGAGCGAGTGGGCCGACAAGTAGGTATAGAGATCATGTAGAACCACTATCAGAACTAGGGTTAGCATTTGGGTCCCTAGGATTAGGCTTCTAAGCCCATGGCTCGCTTAAGCTTTTAGGCTTTGGCTTAAAATTGCCAACTCTTGGTATTCAGAGCCCAGTGAGGACTTCAATGTTCAAAACGTAATATAGGTATGTACGTTAAGGCTTTTCATTAAAAATATATGCGAATATCTGTTAAGGCCGATATTTCTGCATAGGGGTGATGATATTATCCATTTCGGAGCTTCACGGGAGTGCTAACGGTTCTCAATTTTAACTTTCCTTGCTTTAAATCATATCGAACAGTCGCCGGGTCATCCCGAGATCTCTCATTGCAAGAGCCTCTCCTCCCATGATGCCATGTACGTATGTTTCACCAACAAGGATATGACTGCCCGGTTCGGTTGCGGACGGCTGGAGGAGGAAACGGGGTTTCTCCTCCGTCGAGCACGCAGACGTGGTCGCCTGCTTGGGCGTTCCAGGGCGCGAGCCCTACGTAGCGGCGCTTGGTGACAAACATGGCTCGGTGGGCGCAAGCCTCGGAGACCCTTGTAATGAACTCGCCATATTGGTCAGTGAGGGTATTAACCTTGTGGAAAAGTCTACTTAGTTTTATTTTGCCTGAGGCAAGCTTCCGAATTTGCAAGATCTTCTTGACGAATGTTCCATAGCGTTGGGTGGCGGGCCTATCCAACATCTCATTCCAGAAGTCGTTCAAGACCAGGAAGAGGAGCTCGGTAGTGATAGCAGCGTAAAGCTGCCACTTTGGTATAGCCCAGTTCAGTCTTTGCGCGAGCCCTGCAAACTTGTACAGAGATTGTAGGGCGGGCAGTTGTTTCCATCTGGGGTTTGAGAGAAAAGACCAACCTGCTCAGTCGCACCACTGCAACGTCCAACTGTCGTTCGTTGTTGAAGATAAATAAGTCTTCAGGGAAATTCTTCAGGTAAAGATCAGCAAGAAATAGCCGTGGATGTTACTCACGACTTCTGCCAACACCCACTCCTAATTCCTCTTTCTCAGGCCGCCTAGCAGCGTATGTTTGCATGATGGCTTTCATACGCTCGCCTCGAAAGGACGAGCCTTGATAGGGGTAATCACTGCGTTGCGGGTCTGCCACCTCCTCCCATGACTCTAAAACTTTATTCCTGCACAAGGGCGGCGTTCTCGACGACGGATGCCAGGCTTCGGACAAGCGCTCAATGTTGTCAAATTCAACGCCGCTGACTGTGAGAACCCCAGCTTCCAGCCCCGGTGTTTTCTCAAGAACGGCAGAGCTGATTCCAGCGGCCTTGAAGACGCCTGGGTTCGCTAAGTCTTTGAGCAGTTCTAGGTCCCAATCACTCAAGGTGGTCCAGTTTGGAACCCAGGAAGGAAGGCCAGATAATTTCTTGTGGGGATCATCACTCGATAACGTAATATTCGCGCGGGAGTATGAAACTTTTGCCCGGCCGACCATATCCCACTCCTTAACCCAGCTCTAGGACAGCATCCTCTGATGAGCAGCGGATTCCATCGCTGGAATGACTTGACCTCGAAGGGGGCTCCTGGGCTGTCGCTCGCCCGTATTGTGGTTGAGGTATTCGAAAATCTCGCCGGTTTTGACCCTCTCCCATCCGTCCGGCAACCGGGCCCAATTCTCCTCAGTCTCCCCCTCCTTACCCCCAGCTTTCTCCACCTGTGCCTCAACGTCATGGAACTTGGTCTGGTCAGTAATACTATAGGCAAAAAAATTGAAGAAATGGACGGGGAGCCTCGCCACTGGCGGACGCAGTACAAGACATCCAACGAGCCGGAGTGCTGTATAACGGCGCGGCGAATTCGGTGCACACCTCTTCGATGGATAACGTATAATTGGGCACAATACCAAGATCTGCAGAGTCACAAGCTAGACCCAGATACCCGTATATTCGGTCGCAGCCATCCTTACACTGTTGATGCCGAAACTCCCACATGAGCTCAAGCCATTTGCTTTTGCCCTGTTCTTGGTATGCCCTTCGAAACCTGGCAATGCTCTCGAATTTGCGGCTTGGGCGTCCCCAGTCTGGATGGTTTGGTAGTCCACATTGGTTGCCGATGATGCGAGACATGAAGTCGACAGCCAGGCAGTCCCCGGTGTCTACCCACTTAGCGATAGATTCCCGCTCGATCCTTTCCTCGCCGCATAGGAGGAATATCTCTCGAGCCATGATGGCCTCCTGGGTGATCCATACCCGGTTCCACCACGGGCGGTCCAATATCTCACGAATCTCCCCGTATGCGTACTCCATAATGCGCGGCCATTTCTCTGTGACGCTCCCGTCGCCTAGTCTCGGAATAGTATAATACTTCCACTTCTTGAGACGGTGGGTCATAGTACCCCTCGTCGGCAACAGTGGTCTCTTAGTTTGAGAGGTAAATTGCCAAAACATGTGTGTGATATTGACGACGTTGCCCCTTAGCATGCGCGCCGCAAGTAGTGTGCCCGGCGTGCCATCACCCAACCAAATGCAGACTCGGCCGGCTGTCTGGTAGATCTTGCCCACCAAAAGAACCTGCTGCGAGCGTTCGTGGACGTCGGCCTGGTAATGTTCTCGATTTATTTCTTAGGCGCAGACGCCGGAGAGCGGCCTCAAGGTTCTCGAAGATGCTGCAATGTCGACCGTCTATCACTATAGACTCTCCGGCCCCCTTCTCACCCCAGGTGTACGACAACGCCTCGTACTCAGGTCGAACTTGTAGAGTCTTGTAATAGAAGGTGGCGGATATTGGAAGAACGAGAGTTCGCCGGACGAGGCGTGCCTCGCTAGAATGTCAGCAGCCTGTTGCAATCAGGGTTGGGAAACAAGCAAGTATTATTAGTAACCCTAGGGCTTTTAGAAAAGAAAGCGAGGGGGGGACAGAAGTAGTCATAAATCCATTCATATCGAGTACGCCGACAAGCGACAGGTGCATTACGACGGTATTTACACTTAAGCTTATTTATCGAAACTTGTCTTATTGAATACTTTAGAGAAGGGTAGAATATAGATCGTAATTATGTTAAAACAATCCCACGATCTAACCTAGGAAGTTGGGGTGAGGAGATATAATAAGTGTAAATATCGTAAACCTAACCAACGACTTGATTCGTTAATTATTATTAATCGAATCATCGAATAGCTGATAGAAATTTTAATATTTCTGTATTCCCTATTGTAATACTGTATATGCGGTTTTCTTAATTATATATATTTACCTATTTTCATAGAATAGAACTATAGCATAATTCCATTAGACTCCTGCAAAAAATATACATAATGTTATAAAAGCGAGTGCTTTGCCATCTGCAATCACTTATATGCCTAACAGTTGGAACCTGAACACCTATCATCTGCTACTGAATTTTACATCTCTACATGTTTGAAGGTCATATTATACATGTAGCTATAAAACTTTCATCAAATAGACTTCTATACATCTCCCACTAATCTCGAAGCAGTAAAATTCTTAATATGCCTGCCAAGTTTTTTATATATGCTAGTAATAATCACCGTATGTATCTTGTCTACCAATCCCATCAAATCGAATTTCAACTTCTTCCTCTCAAAGAGATTGTTGAAGAGTGTCACAAGGCATAGAGACAAAGGGACTTCTGTGTATAGTCAGAATAGCGTCACGTAGGTTTCAGGGCCCCTCGTGCAACAACAAGAGTCTATTGCCTACCACGTACTTGGGTTTGTAACAAAGAGTTGGGCAATGAACACAAATGGGATATATCCGCCACATATTTCATCCTTCACCCAAGAATGATTCTTATCTCCAATATCCATAAAATCACCCCGTACGCGGGACCTTTCTGGTTTATTTCTTTATATCGACAACAATCATAAATTCACGGTGGCCGTATATTGTCGTCTTGCGAATTCGAACCTAGCATTGAACATATCCTTACTCTGACCGTGCAATAGCCTTTGGAAATGTAATTGGGGTTCCAGCAACAAAAATACATTGCACTGTCCCGAAACCCAGATAAACTTCTCTATATTGCTTCTCAGCCCCAGAGAGTTGCGATAATACCAGTTCTTCTCTTCGACATTACTGTTGGGTATAACGTCCACACTCTTGTGGATAGCATCGCCTACATCGTATAACTTTGTCCTTGATCACGAACTGTGATAGAATGTCGTTCGTTAGGCTTATACCTATAATCATAGATTAAGACTAAGACGTTGGACATTTTCTTCTAAGTGAAGATGGCAAGGCACCGTCCTATGAATAACAGGCGGGGGGTATATTTGCAACAATAAGTCCTATAATTGCATTCCCCCACTTATGTCTATTAACTTGCTGTCATCCATATGTTGATTACTATTTTAGGCCCAGCCTTCACACAAAGACGCGAGTCGACCACCCACAATTTCATCCCCTTCTTTTCCAATAAGAGCTATAAGCAGCCTTCAGAATACCGAGCTTGGGCCCTTGTCTTTTGTGCCAAGTGGCATAAATCGAAGTAACAGTAGGAAGAAGCACATGACCATAAGAGCGGAAGATATAAGGGCTCACGAGCCCATTGAACGGCATATACAGTATCAAACACAGTGAGCGACTTCTCATTATCTAATCTGGTGAATAGAAGGTTTAGAGCTAGTCTCAAGATGATAATACCATGGGGTTCTGTGCGATCGTCGAATCTTTTGCGACTTCGAGGTTCCAAGGACCGTTAGAAAGCTGATAATTATTGGGTTTTGAATACTAGCATGGTTTGTAGTCGATGCTTCTGCTTCAAAACACATGTGTGCGAGTTCCTAGTATTAAATCAATGTGTCTTATAGTTACATCTTCTATTACCGTAGTGGAATTGCCTTAAAACTAATAGGGTGTTATATAAAATAAGATGAATACAACGTATAAAAAACGCTTATAGCAGTAGTAATGAGTTCTCTAGAACCTGCTTTGAGGTTTTCTACAGGAGGCCAAAATATCTAAATTGATAGTTATTAATCATTTATCTTCAAGTCAACGGTCACAAATGACACGCCGCTCTAGGCAACTACTTGCAGTATCCGTTTAGTTTCATTATATTCTACGAAGCAAGTTAAACTACTTCTTGATACCTAAAGGTTACCTGCTGGGTTTAAGCATATAAATCTTGTCAATAATTCACACTTGAATTTGAACGATAATTTCGTCTATTATTCAGTTCGCCCAATTTTTATTAAGCTTGTTTTTGTGTACTGGATCCCCATTGACTTCTAGTCTTTGCATGTCGGCCGTCAAGTGCGGCATCTGGAACCTGCTAATGTACGGACTGGAAATTTTTATTTTTATTTTTGGATGAGAAAATTTACTATTGTAGCTGTCACTGTTACTGTCACTGCCACCGTGAAGCGAGGTCCAGTCTACAGTGTATAAGGAAATCCTTCACTGCGATTATCATGTCAATTACCTACTCCATGCCTCTACATCACTAGCCACATTCGTACATTACCTGACTAAACAGCACAGCCACATACCACGCGTCACACGTCACACGCCACACGTCACCGCCCCGGAACCGAGTCGGGTATGATTCAACCGAATTTTCGCTCAAATCATGCAAACCAACATACGAGGTATGCAGTTCAGCTAACCAAGCGAGGAGGTTAAAGTGCCTAATACAGTACTGCATCAGCTGAATGATTGTACCCTCCATACTGTAGAGCATGCATATTGAAATGTATACTATCAGTCAACAGACCCAGGGTATCCATTTCTCCAATAACATGTTGGGGAAAAGTAGGTATACTCGTGTACGAGTAGCAGGTACTAGTGTATGTCATACCCATGTTGGCTGCGAATAAGCAAAGTACAGTACCTACCGTAGTAGCAATACCTTATGGTGCATGAGCCCCTATACTATGACGTCACATGCCAACCTCAACGTCTCTGGGAGGGGATATGGACGCGTTAGCAGGTAGTGTACTTGGAAGATCACACAGACGAATAAGGTATAAGAAACGAAAATCTAGATGAGCTAATCATCGGAAAGCTGGAATTGCATCATCCCGGGGTAATATATCGATGGCAGAGATGGGGTTCCCGAAATAGAAGCATGGTTGAGTTCGTATAGCATCATCACGCATACAGTAGTGGTGCAGATCGCTCCCGCTCTAGGACCCTAATGAGCTGCTCGTACGATTTCCCTCTACGAATCTGCAAAGCCCAATCTCGCCATCTGGTTGCATGAGCTGAACTATGCTTTATTGATCGGGAAAACCTTGGGTTCTGCATAGGCTCACTTACGCTCTAGCCATACATGAACCCGCCGGTTCAGGGAGACGGAATTGCGATGGCCGTAAGCGAGAATAAGGCGTAGCTATCCAGGCCCGGGGCAGCATGGGAGCCCAGTCTTACTTCCACGGGCCAGAGCGCAGCAGTGTAGCTGCCGACCCGTTTACCCAAGCAGCACCCCCAAGAAAAAGGTCTCGGCCTTCCCCCGCCATCGAGTCCAGAAACGGTAGCCGTCTTTGCCGATCCCTATAGACGAGTGCTCCCCCGTGTTCCGCCCCGTGCTCGGTCGTGTGCACCAGCCGCAGCATCGACTGCGAATGTGGTAAAGGTGTGGTAGGGATGGGCTGAGGCTTGACTCATCGCTCAAGAGCATGCTACCTGGCCCAGCAGCCTGGCCTTCTGCATATAGTCTAACGACATCGATGGCGAAACGCATGAGACGTCCCCTACTCGGGGCGAAGACCTCGGCGAGTTTATCAAGGGGCCCTGGGTAAGGGGTGATAAGGTTGGGCGTAGAGCGAGCGAGGTCCGCAGGGGAGTACCTGGGCGACCTAGGGGCGACCGTAGGCAGGACGCTCTACATCCAAGAGGCCGTGGCGCGTGGCCTCGACTGCCTGATGAGGAAAGTACAGAGCAAAATAAAGCATACTCATTGGCTCTGGCCGCAAGTTCGCCTGCGCCGGCAAGTCTCTCGCCTAGGTGGCGAATTGGGTTTTATGTACTGCCGGTACCACTGCCGCTACTACCATCGAGGCGGTCCTGCACCGGGATTGTGCGCTTGTTGAGCCGCACCAACCTGTGCTTCGCCGAATCCACTTGCGGAGGCTGTGGCTTGTACGGCAGTGATCGACACTGTCGTCACACGTATTTCGCCAAATGAAGTAGCTACCCCGGGGCGTGATGGGAGCGACTGTGGCTCATTCCGCTGCCGTACCAACTCATACTGTATACATCACGGCGATAATGTGCCAATCGTAGGGCCAACGCCTGCAGCCCGTCGCGATAGGGGATCTTGTCCCTTGAAAACCTAATTGGCTGGGGCCGCCGCCGAGTCATTATAGAGTTAGTGGCAATAATGAACCGAAAACCTACTGTAGAGCGAGCGCTTCGAACAGAAAAACCTTTCACCACACATCCGTATGGCTGAAGTATCCTTTGAGTACTCTCTCATTGGAAGAAGTTTGAAATAAGACATGCAAGGCGACCTTGTTGTGATGATTCCACGCGGCCCCGGCGAGGCCTCCCTCTAAACCGTGACGACTGCCACCGACCCCCCTAAGTGATCCCCGACGGCCACGCAGATGTGTAACGCACATTGAATTTTGACTTGGTATGCGGCCACGTAGGCCCCTGATAATCATTCCATTCATTGTACAACCAAGCTGCGGCACCCAAGGCGAAATGTGCCATGCATTCTTTGACAAGATCAGCTGTGCTCTGGCATTTGCTGGTATCGAACTCCGGCAACACCATGTTACGGAACCGTCACTGGCCACGCAAGTCGGTCCGTGAACCTTAGCCTGCGTGTGATAAAGCCGGGGATCCACCCGGCGCCCCAGCCGCCGTTGAAGGTTTATATAACTTGGTATTGCCCATGGGCTGAGCCACCTTAAGTAGATGATCTAACTTGCGACGACACAAGGAGCGTGCCGGCAATTCGGTCGTAATGGGCGGCGAACTACAGGATTCGGTACCATTCCCTAGAATGCTATGCAAGATGGTGCCACCGCCTCGCCGCAAGCTGCATTTTCGGTCGGAGCAGCATCACGTACACCACATATCTCGTCTGCGTGTTGTCGAGTCTCAACCTGGCCGACTATCCGCTGCAGCCTGTCCTCAGACTAGTGAGATGCACACAAGGATCGCTTTGTACTGGGCCCCTTAGGTAGTACATGCGCCTGACGCGTGTATAGCGGTCATCATTCTACAACCGTTAGGGAGTTCGAGAAAAGCAAATAAAATAATTAATGATTTAAAAAAAAAATTAAAGGGGCTTCGATGGGGG
>NQIM01000172.1:0-74921 GCA_003426235.1 Xylaria polymorpha | reverse complement strand
TAAGTACCAATAATCCTCTTAGTGTCCAAACGCCATCAAATGCCTAACCCAATCAATCATCAGAGCCCATTTTCATCCCGTCTCTTTTTCCAACCCCCCCTCATGCCCCAACTACATCTTTAGTAGAACCAGTACATAGCCGTGTACGGGACGCTCTGCGTCTCGCCCACAGCCTCGCAGACGGCCGCGGCGCCGCCGGACGTGAGCACGCGGTAGACCTTGGTGAGGACGATGCTGCCGCCCTTGTCGCCGAGGTAGAGCCAGTCGACGGCGCCCTCGCTGTCGAGACCCCTGTCAGCGTCCGCCGGGGCGGGGATGTTGAGCAGCTTCTGCGACTTGAGCAGCTCCGCGTCGTCGTGCAGCGAGAAGGTCGGCACGCCGTTGACGTCGAAGTAGTGGTGGCCGAGGAACGGGAGGGGCCGGCTGATGCCGCCGACGCTGAGCTGCGCCGGCGCCGGGAACGGCGACGCCGCCGTGGCCGCCGTGTCGATCGGCATCGCCGTCGTGCGCAGGACCTCGCTCGTCAGGTTGTTCCACACGCTCGTCGAGACGGCGCCCGGCCACGACCCCGGGTAGTAGCTCGTCGCGTCGTGCAGGACGGCCAGGGCCCCCGCGCTCACGCCCGCCGCCCCGGCTGTGGGACATGTGTAGTTCTGCACGCCGTGGCCGACGGCTATGTGCTTGAGTGGTGCGTCTGGCGATGGTAGAGGGGTGGGGCCTGGGATTATATATATATATGTTAGGAACCGGAGCTGGTGTGTGTGTGTCAAGGGCAAGAGAGAGTGTGTTAAATTTGGGTTAAGGAAAACATACCACCGGTGCTTGGCAGGACGTAAGTGACGCCATTCGCAGGAGTCGTAGAATTACCCGCTCCCGAGCAGCGCCGATGTAAGGGTGTGGCGGTGGTAACGGCCAGTGCCGAGAGGAAGACGAATGTACTTTGGAGTTGCATCTTGTGTGAGTTTTTTATGAGTTTTTCTTCTTCTCTCTTATTTACTTCTCCCCTTCTTCTGTCCTGGACATAGGGGCACCTTTTGCCACGACTTGTATTATATGAGGTGAATGGAAATCTAAAAAGGTGCTTTGCTTGCTTGTGAGGAACGAAATAGATAGACGGGAGAAGCTGCTGCAGAGCCCGGTGTGTATAAGTATTATATTGAAATTTCAGATCAGCCGTAGCGCAATTGGTCGGTGGAGCGGACAAGGGTTCGCTGGGCGGCAGCTGTGTCGTTGCAAGTTGTTGTCCCAGGCCGTTGCGAGCAGCCGGTGGGCGCTTAGAGTAGGTACTATATATAAACTGCTACTGTATGTTATTATGTAGGTACATACGTTTGCGAGATGCAGGCTTCTCCAGCCGAGATTTGAGTCCGAAGATGGGCAAAAAATGGAGCGCTGGGCACGGCGCCAATCACAACTGACAGAAGAAATGAAAGAAGTAGGAGGTTGGTACCGATGACGAAGATGGTATCGCGTTTTCGTCCGAGAAGTCGAGGGATAAGCCTCGAATTTATGTGATGAAACTACGACAAGTTTGAATCCGACTCTCTCCCTTCCACTCACTAGCCCAGGACGGCGGCGTTACTTAACAGCATTCTTCTACTCACTCTCCTATCTTTTGCAGAAAAGGCCCCAAGGTCGCGACGTGAAGGAATTCGGCCTAGGAGTATAGTGTACAGCATACGTACATGGGCTTCCCTGCCGATGCAGCAGCCATGTAGGTACACTACTGGAGGCGACCATATTGAAAATCATTGTCCTGGACCGGGGTGGTACGGTGGATGGGACGGGACTGAGGCCGCCTCTAGTATGGTGATCCAAGATCTCGCCTCCTCTTGGCAACCGAAGTGGGATATTGAGGAGGTCCTGGGGCTTGGTCCATCCATCCAGGGTCCCAGCTTACAAGGGTAGCTAGAGTAGCATTTTACATGGGTCCTCCAAATGGTGTAGCGTAGGTAGGTAAGTACCTACTTAGGTACTGTGGTGGAGGAAAGTGGGTTGGCTGGCACGGTCTCCTTGCAGCAGCAAGCAAAGTCGAGATAGGAAATACGCGGCTTTGGGATGCGACAGCTCGAGGCGAATAGACTCGACATCATCGTGCCCTGCTGCCAAATCACGTTCGCGTACTGAGGCCTGCAGCTTACATCCCGTTGCTGGGCCGTGGAGATGCCTCTACAGTAGCAGTGTTGACGTGCTAGCATTATACTCTATACTCTAGAATGCATACCATGTACAGACTCATCCATTCACCGGTTAGCCGTAGAGGATGCGTTCGGCATAGCGGGTAGCAGTGAGAGTAACACGGATCAAGCCGCCCGATTGAATCCTTTTCCCGTCCTGTATCCTACCTCCATACCTGTTTCTTGTATACAGCATAGGGTACATTGTGCCGGGTGCCGTCCGAAGCTGTATATCGTGGCATCGTCCAGGTCAAAAGCAACCAGACTGGGTCTTGTCGCCGCTATACTCGGTGGTATAGGTATTTCAATATTTAGTAGAGCCTACTGTACCTAACCTAAGTGAGTAGGTAAATTAGCTACGGGTTGGTTAACCGAGCCATTCGTAGTCGTCCCTTCGGGCGGCGCGTCTAATAGACCAGGTCCTCCACATCCACAGCTCCTCTGATTCGCTGGTCCCTGGCCATGCTCGACTGATGGCGGCAGCCAGAGTATGCTGTGTTCATTGGCTTTCAAGTCCTAGCAAGCATTAGCAAGCAGAGGAGGTGTGGTCGACTCATGCCCGAATGGTCAATTAGCCGAATAGCAATTATGTCGTTCAACTTCATTCTAATGCATCTACGCCAGCAAAAGAAAGTGTTTGATGGATTGAGGCAGACTTCGTAACACTTCCGTCTATGTGACAGCTTGCTTGGTAATCCAACAAATAATCGCGTCGGTCACGATACCTACTGACTTATTAGGTAGCGTAGTAGTGTGTGTGCTCATTTCAGGCTCCTCGAGCCCCGACCACTTCTTTCTGCACAACCCCTGCGAGTCCAGGTCAAGACGGACGCCCTGTAATCATACCCTGCGATGTACCGCTCCCCCAGTTCTCAGCCTGCTTTTGTTATCGCTCGGGACTTGTTCGACGGGCTATCAGCCTTTAAAAGGAATTTCTGATAAGAGAAAGACTTTTTATCACCTGCTTATTCTCGTCACCGCTGATTTCGGGCTTTGCTCTGCGAACCTATACTATCAGCTTTGCCAGGGGGATCTATCAGCCCTGCAACTGGAATGGTCACCTAATGTTGAAGATGGTATGGAGCAATTGACACGGAATCCACTGTTGAGGGGTAGCCTCACTATAGGTAGTGCGTAGAACCACCTACCTAGGTATATGTATTTTCTACACTTGCTGCAGGCAGGCACCGTCAGACGGATAATGGATACCGATACACAACATTTTCAGGTGCTTTGGTGAATGGTTACGGGGCCGTTAAGCTTGTGTCAGAAATATGCTGTGCTAAGGGATGACTGTAACCCGGATTGCGATGATGCGACTGTGCTTGAGGCTGAAGATCCTTCGTGATGCTAGTTTCAGGAGAAAGCTTAAATTCGCGTTACATACATTTAGACAACGGTAGATAGCCAATTCTCAGCCGGACAGCTCGACCCCAATCCTAGTATTACATGCACCTGGTTCGCTCTCGTTCGTAGGACTTCATACATTCATGCCTAGACTACTACTACAAGGCCGAAACGGATCTACTTAAAGCAAGGGATTGAACAAGGAGGAGTCTGAAGCACCGATTCACCTCGCCATATACTGTACTACTACTACCCACGAGTACAGTACAGTAGGTAGTGTAATGTTTTATCCATAGTAGGTTGCGATCGTTTTCACATCCTTCATTAATACACGATCCTTGTTGATATGTGAAACGATCGTCTCCTCCACGACGCTACTAGTCTCACACGTGCGTAACTTGCATCTAGTCCCAACTTTGCTATTGGCTCGGGCGATCCCGAATCTTGAATCCCGGACCCGACCATGATGATGGAGAGTATGGTTGATCTCGAAACATATCAATTTTCAATTGACTCGTGCGCGACTATATTCTATGACTATACTCTGTGGTGTAGTTCGGATCACATGCTTGATAATTAGAATCATAATCGGCTGAGTTGTGACACATGGATCATCATAAATTGGGGAACAGGTACTTTGTTGTTGGTAGGTACATGATTGGGGGTGGGGGTATAGTAGGGCTTTTTCGTGGGCTAGCATCATCTGAGATACCTACCCAGTGCACAGTATGTACACTCGGAATGTTCCTGGCTCGGCTCGACTTGTCCAACAAACGAAAAGAAGGCCGAAAACTGCAAAATATTGTACATAGTGCCAAGAGAAAATGTTTCACCTCAAGCTTGTCGGGTTTATCACGGCCAAGATGGTGTGGGGGGGATGGATGGATGTCAAAGCCCACATGGAAACTTTACCCTTTTCAGCTACCTATTCACCAGACTTCCCCGTTGAATCTCGGCCTACTAATACAATAAGAGTTGGTAAGCATCGGGTTTCAGGGGAGAAATAAACGGGCGATTTCCTAATGCTGCTAGTCCGGGTTACATGGTTTGAAACAACCTAGTTAGATAAGTAGTTAGTTAGTATAGTATATTTCGACTTTGCTAGACTTTAGTCGCCTTCGTGGTGGATGACACACTCCGATGTTAGACGTACGCCTTGCCTATATCCGGCAACTGTATAGTCCTTTGACCTAGGTATACTAGGTAGAGTATAGTCCGACTATCGTCCGTGCACGCAAGTTAGGCCTGTCTTCCTCATGAGGAACCAGCCTCCGACGTATACTGTATCCCTACCACCGCAAGGCCCAACCCAATATTCGCACGCATTTGGAATACCAAGACATCCGAGCTCGCACAGCATGGAGTCATGCCGTAATCGACGCAGTGGCGCAAGTATAGCCAATCGCGACCATCCTAGTTTGATTAGCGGCGCTTAACAGCTCTCGAAGCCCAGTTTTACGCTTCGACTCTTACGATATTCCCGCGTCTTAACGCTACTAGTACCTCTCCCGGAAGGTAGTAATCTATTAACAATCCCAGAGCCTGTCCCCGTTATTATACTACTCAGGCTTCCACCGCAGAACCAACATCTCCGGAGTTATCGCGCATGTTAATTGCGAGATACCTAGGTATACCAGAAAATCGGTGAGGTCGTGATAATGGGCCGGCTGGACAAACCGCGCAGCGTCAGTTCCACTCTCTGTCGCATCTGTGCTGGCGCGAGTGATGCTCGTTGCCACGCCGTCTCTTGCGTAGGTACTGTAGAGGTACTGTAAAGCCCGTTTTCTCGAATCAAGCGAGTGGCTCACATGATTCCGTGTGTCTGCGGCTCTAGCCAACAGCAGAGCGTTCTCGCTTGCTGTCGAGGTTCGCAGCTGCCACAACAGATCCACTAACTCGAGGCCACGTCCTCTGGCCTACAGAACCGGGGATGAAGCAGCTCTCTGGGTAATAGATACTACGTGGCAGTAATAACCTCCGTTTCTGTAGCTATCTTGCAGTATCTATAAAACCAAAGTTGTCAATAACTTGGGTGAGCCCGTACGCCATTAGCAGGAACACGAGGTTGAAGATGGAATCTCATGGCCTAGCCAGTGCGCACAAAACGGCCCTTTCTCACTCGTAAGGCGAATCACATACTACGGGAACCTGGCCCCCGTTCATAATATACTACGTGTCCCAAAATCCACAGTCTTAAGACCGGGCAGTTTACAGCGCTGATCACTGCAGCTAAGAACTGCAAGAGCACCAACGGCGCTCTGATTCGGCCATATCACGCCCGATATTCATACGAGCGCAAACTGTCGGCCCCTTGCCGACCGTGTGGGTATAATTACGCGCTCGGAAGCAGGTATCCCCGCAAAAAGAGAAGAAACATACCACTACCGTAGCCTAGGGTAGAATGTCAAGGAACTGATGCCTGGCTGCTAGTGTTATGATGGTATAAATGTCTTGTTGGTTCTAACTAAAAGACACCTCCTCCACTTCAGCAAGGAGATATAATTGGAAAAAGCAGTCTATGGAATGTATGATCGCTCAAGGCCAACTTGTCAAAGGCCACCAATGTTCGGGTTGGTGAGAATCATGTACTCAAGCTATCACCTACTAACGCTAACGGCATGGAGGTCACAGGAAAGCAATATTCATTGTAAGGTCTTTAGCGTAAATAAAGGCTTAATATTCTGAATACGGATTTGAAAACGTTAGAGGTATTTCCTCAGTGACCTTAACAAACACCGAACCAGAAACACCGAGTGTCTGGAAATTTCTATGACTTCATATATGTAATAGAAGCCAAGAAGTAGTGAAAAGGGACTAACTGTCGTCTAATTCTCAGACTTAATCCCGAAAAACAAGATAAAAATCCTGAATGCCACGTAAATAGTGATCAAGTAAGTAGCCAATGAGGCCACTTCAAAGCCCATTCCCGTCTCTTCTCATGGCTGGGGCCCGGCCCCCAATCCTATTACTCGGGTTTTAGACATAGAAACTTTCAGCTGGCCCAACAACGTCCATGCCAGAATGCTAGAATCTTGCGGTGAAGAATGCGCCTTGGTAGGCAGCTTCTGTTCTTGAACACTCGGTTATGCATGCGATGTATGTGTTTATCATTGCCCGCATAACCATACACCACGAGATTCAAAATCCCAGGTCGCTAGGGTTGACTCCTAGAGTAATAATGTTTATCATCAGTCCCAAGGTGTCAATACAAGCTGCTGTCGAGTTTCCTTTTGGGCATGGAGGTAACCCTTGACTGCAGCCTGCCCCGACTTGCATAATTACCACATATGGCACATCACAGGCTTGGTCGGCTTCCGGCTGCTGTGGCACATCGGCGAAGAAGAAAAAATTTCGGGGACCTACATGAGAACAGAGTAGCATGTATTACGCGCATGACATCCGATGCTGCCTTACTCTACACCCTATGTGCTCCATCTACGATAGGTAATTGACTCACCTACCGTCACATCGTAGGCACACCTTCCGGCGCACGGGCTAGGAAAGTTTCATGGCATCGGTCAAGGCCGATCGTGGCTATTGTATGCATTGACCACTTATTCTACAGCCATGCTAAACCGCTCCTCTAGGTTGTCAAGTAGACTGTCTGAAGATAGCCTTCGCCCTCTCCAGGTCGGCGGGCAGATCAGCGTTCCAAATCCAATGCATGCGGTTTTCCATGTTCTGCTGCAGGGCATCTACGTCGTCAAGACAGCCCTCGAGCTCAAAATCCCACAACCGCCCGGCGTCCTTGCTCGTTGTCACTAGCTTCTGGGTCCTCTCCCTCCTGACCTCGTCATACGCCTTGAACGCCTTGTCCAAGTCCTCGACAGAACTCGCTTCCCCGATCAAGTTCGCAAGGATGTAGCAGTCTTCGATACACATTCCGGCTCCGGCACCTTGGTGCGGGGTCGTGGCGTGTGCGGCGTCGCCGACTAGACAGATCCGCGGTTGCGTTCCGTAATACGTCGGCGCCGGCGGGTGGTTGAACAACGCCCAGACGTCGTGTCGCTCCATTGCCGACACGATGGAAATGGCCGTCGGACCCCATGTTCGGAAATCGGCCAGCAACTCTTCCTTGGACACTTGGACGACCCAGTCTTTTGCCGTCCATGAATCCCGGGAGGCGAAAGCCACGACTATCACCAACTGTAAGCAAAAGACACCCGAAACTAGAGAAGTAGAACATACCGTTCATCGTCTTGCCCATTTCGATGGGGAAAGTCAGAATGTGTCCGTGATAGCCAAAGTAAATCTGAGTATTCTGGGCTTTTTCCTCACCGAGGAATTCAACGGCCTTCTTCATAGGCACTAGACCCCTGTAAGCACACTTGCCGGAGAAGACCGCATTGAACTTATCGTCGCCCAAGAGGAGCTTTCGCGTCTGTGACTTGATTCCATCGCACCCGAGGACCGCCGTATGCTGAGCGGTCGTCCCGTCCGCGAAGTGTAAGACCACGTCCTCCGACTCTGTTGCCCTGGTGAGATTCACAAGGCGTTTCCCGAACCGCGACACGGACGACGGGATCAGCTTCACCAGTTGATCGAGGTAATGCGCGCGGTGGACACCTCCCACGCGGCCGATTGCGTCGAGGTTGGGGTAGAAGATCTCGAAGAGCTCGTCTCCGATCCTCCACCCCGGCCGTCCACCATACGTAAAGGTCTCGCCGTCGTCTCCGGCTTTCCGGCGGTCCCCCACCCTGGTGGTGAACCAGACGTTTTGCTTCTTCTCGCACTGGAGCGTCCGACAGCGATGGTAGGCCTCTTTCATCTGCGGCGAGATCAGGCCCATGGCCGTGACGGCGTTGGGGCCGAAGCCGACACCGGCGCCGATCTCGCCGAACTTGGCCGCCGACTCGTATAAGGTGAACGGGACATCATGCTGGAGGAGAGCGATAGCTAGCGTCAAGCCGGTTATGCCGCCCCCGACGATGGCGAGGTTGAAGGGCTTGGCGGACGAAGGAGTGGTCATTGTGGTGGTTGATAGGGATTTAGATAACAGAGTTGGCTGTTCGAAGCGACAATATGGCAAGATCCGTTTAGCCTTATAACTGTAGTGGCGACTGGCAAAATTGGCCGATTGATTGTTATCGTACGCATCTACTTACGCCGTACGATTGACTGACGGGAGTGTCGGGAATGACTAGGATTGGGCAATCATCACACCTCCAAGCGGGGATCTCGGCAGATATTATATTATATATAGACACGACACCTTCATCGCCATTATCTTCACCATCAACATGCGGTATTC
This sequence comes from Xylaria polymorpha, assembly GCA_003426235.1. Classification (NCBI taxonomy): domain Eukaryota; kingdom Fungi; phylum Ascomycota; class Sordariomycetes; order Xylariales; family Xylariaceae; genus Xylaria; species Xylaria polymorpha. Next base: position 66,146 of record NQIM01000172.1, on the reverse strand, counting down.
GTGAAGCTGCGTTCTCTATCTCGGTGAATACTTGAGACATACATATGCCCGGCTCGTCACCAAGAAGCCAAGACACGCCGTTCTATAGCTAACGGAAGCGCTATAGTAAGCATCCGCGGTGATAGACCTATATATATATACCCGCTGTCCCTTTTCGGTAATAATACTATTTCTAACTTGGGAATCCCCCCAGATCGTATCGTCGTATATATAATTCATAACCCCCGCCATCGGTCATCATTATACGGACAGTCAGCACAAAAAGCACCGCTCCGTGTACAGAGCTAATTACTACTTTTCCCTATACTCACTCACAATAGCACACTTCAACAACGTCGCAGGATCGTTAGGGCCGTTTCTGTCGGTCGCGAGTCGTCCTCGCGAAATGCGGTTCCCGTGTATTTGTTCAGCTGCATCACCCGTAAAAGCTATCGTGATGACGCTACAATTATCGCAGAACTTGAAAAGAGTGCGGATGCACCAAATTCGATGGCTATAATACGAGCAGTGTAACCGTTTAAGAAACATTTACGGGGAGTCAACGAAATACTCAAGTCATCAAAGACCCAAGTCCCTCGCCTGGGAGTCCGTCGAGACAAGCAGGCACCGAGCATCTTCAATTCACAACAAAGTAAGTCTAAGCAAATAAAACATAATCATATAGTTATATTTATTCTAGTTTGTTATTGAAATATTTGCCGAGCCCTCACTCGACAGTGTCCATTTGAAACCCGTTATCAGACCTGCCCATTCTTCCGACGACCAAATATTAGCTGAAAGAACACCAGTAATATGAATATGAATGTCATTAGGCCATTGGAGTTGAATGCCGGCCTTATTTCTGCCCCTGGCCAGCTTCGGGACCAGCTTCATAAATACTTTCCTCAACCGAACCTTCAAGCTCTCTAGGCTCCCCGACGACATAGGTCGTACCGGGTTCCGAATCAAGTTGCGAGTTGTTGTGAAGTTTAGCTCACCACACATCACCTCTGAAATACTTGTAAATATTTTGACCCTAATTATATCTGGTAAGTCCGGCAGGGAGTCTTCCCTCCACCACGAAATCCTGCGCGACTACCGGAAGTTGTTCATTTCCCTTGATGATGAAGTGCTTTCCTGCTGTTCAACTTCGCCGCATCGTTTTTTTCCACCGTCGGGAGAGAACGAGATATCCTAGCGCTCTGATAAACAAGACGGCGACCGCTACGCCCATGCTGATGTCTACAATAGTACCCTTAGATATGTGTATTGACGAGCCCTGGCGTCCAGAATTTCAGTAACGTGATCAGAAGTGTGCGTGCAATGATATTGTATTTGCTCAATTAGATCGGAAGATCCGATCTGATTGAACTCGAGCTGATCTAATCGGCAGCTGGTCGCACATATGATTATTTACATAATATCAGGTGTCCCAAACCCTCGGTTAGACATCATATTCAACATCGCTACCAACCAATGTGCGAGTTACTGGATGCGTATCACACAGAGTCATGCCCATTATCATAGCAATGTGACAAGGGCTTATGGAAGAGCTTGGAACAGTGTTGATATTCAGCTAATAATTCTCTTGAGGTCTAAAGGGTCCTTGGCCTTCCTATTCCATCCTTCGATGTAACTTTTCCCTTTGCCCCTTTATTTATAGATAGATTGGGGTCCGTGACTTTGGCCTACCCTTCTCCGACTGTCTCCGATGGCGGCCCCTTTGCAGGTCCCATGATTATCGCTGACCAATAACTATCTAGCCTTAGTCTGTATGTCTTTACAGAAGGCTGGTGGCCATGGGAGCTTGGCCTTAGCCGTGTGACGAGCAATGATTGTCGTTGTTGTAAATGTCCAACCAACGAACGCTCCCAGAATTGCATAAACAGAGCGTCTTTTGGTTACTGCTGGGATCGAGGGCTCTCTGATAGGGCTTGAGATCCGCAGGCCATTCATTATTGTCTCAATACGGACACAAATGTTCCCGGTCTTTCCAAAGCGATTCCAAGTCTTTCCGAGTAAGAACCAAGGTCCCTTTGTATATCTCGGTAAAATCTTTTTGCGTATGCTATTTGTGAGGTTGTCACCCCATTCATATCGGTAGAGTAAACATCTGCCTCCTGTCGTACAGCGTAGATCAGCGCACCCAACCAATTTTCTCTTGATGGAGGGGGAATAAATGAGCGAAAAAAAACCTGTAAACAGTTTGATCCATGAAAATCTTTTTCATCAATGCGACTCCCCCGACTTATAAGGAATTCAACTTTCTTGGTCGGATCGAATGGCAGTTCCCAGTTTGAGGAGAAGGTCGATAGTAAGATTGTGTTCCCGGTTGGCTTGTGGGTACTGTCCTGCCAAGCAGAGCCAACAGGGGACACGCTGTGTGGGATTTTTGGAAGCAGCGTGTAGCTACCATTCATCTAAGTCTAGGGCAAGTACTTGCCTCCAGGAACGCTTCACTGGCTTTGTGGCAACCATGATGGAAAGTACGATGAGTTACCATGTAGGCTCGGGACCCTACCAACATGTGATTTTTTCCCTCGGTCATGGCACAGATGATGCCTACGTAGTCGCGTCTCAAAATACTTGTATGAATGTTGAATGAAAGGAGTATTCCAGCGTCGAAGAGGGTCATTCCTTAAGGCACCAAATGCGATCGATATTCTTGAGTCACTGGGACTGAAGACGTGAAGCAGGGTCAAAAAGCTAGTTCGCGTTACATATTACCCATGCCATCGATCAATAAGACAATCGACCGAGTATTCGATCATATAGTTTCCAATAGCCTCTGTTGGAAGATAGTCAATCCAGTCGCGCAAGGGACCTCGTGAGTCGATGGCATGCATGGCTTTCACGAATTCCCAATGCTCGGGGTACCACCCGGCGGCTTCCCAGTCTAGGATGGAGGAAACCCGAACAGTGTCCTCTAGCATCCTGCCATTTTCATCCTTTCCCCAGTCCACCATGATGTTTCGTGGGTGTAAGTCTCCGTGAGTCGACACAATACGATGATTGTGACTCATAGAGGAGCACACCGTTTTTATCAACGTTGTCGTGGTCCTTCCCGGCTTGCTGCAGAGAAACTCGTTGAACTCCTTCTCGCTTCGCACAGGATTAGACGCAATGCGCTCAGTTTTTCGTATATCCTTGCTGACACCAGAGACGAATCCTCCAATGAGCGCTCTTTCTGTCTGACTCTCAAAACAGAGTGAGCGTATGTGATGAAAGAGAGAATTGAGTTGATTTCGAAGAGACACCTTAGTTGACACAGACAAATCCGGCCAAACACTTTCGAGAGTGCTACCTGGAGGGCGCGACATAAAGAAGTAGATTCTTTGGCCGTCGGCTATGGTACCAAGACATCGTGGTGCTGGTATGTCTGGGAACTTGTCGTGTATGTATTGCAAATTTGTGATTTGATCTAGGTCACCCGAGGTGTCCGTTTTGACGGCGTAGTGCAGCCCAACGCTAATAACATATGTGCCATAGAGCTGATGGAGAATTTGGCCTTCTTGGATAAGATTGTTGAGTGCCTCTACAACCACCTGAGGCAAATGGTCAGATAAGGAAATCGACGAGTCAGATGGGAGCCCGGGGTCCAACAAGCCTAAGATTTCATGGCTGATCGGGTGTATGACTTTAATCGGGGTTTCGTTCGAAATGCGAGGCAGCTTGTCCTGTTTTGATCCTGCCTCGGCGGCCACATCAACATTCCCCAGCGCTGGCCCAGGCCCGGGGGACTTGGTAGGGTAGTCTTCGCGAGACTACTGACCAGTTGGGGATAAGAAGCTACCTGCTGGTTCAGGATGGGGGATAAGTCGATTGCTGGGTTATCTTTAATAAGGGACTCTAGCTGGCTGAACACCACTACATTCGCTACTTTGTGGGCTTGTTCAGTCTGAAGATGAGAATTCATCGCCGGTGGCGCAAGACTGGCGCAAGACATAGGATGTTGGCGTGACGAATACTCAAGGTGCGAAGAGTTGATGTAGTATATGTGATCAAGCGGGGTGGAATACTTGCTCTTGACGGTCAGGAACCCTGGATACTGTATGCACACTATATACATACTGTAGGTAAGGTATTCGCCCATCATTCAACTTCTGCCTTCCGTCTTCTCAAGCCCCTCTGCTCTTTTGACATCAAGTTGGGATGAATCTTTCGAGGGGGGTTTTTTTTAATAAAAGTCACTTTCAACGAACGAACAGAAGAAAGCTTTGCGAATATTCAACTCAGGATCGACGACATCCAAAATGGCCAGCGATACCACATACACATACACAGTTGGGCCCAAAGCTGCGCACACGCAAACGGTAATCTTTCTGCATGGCCGTGACAGCAACTGCAGGGAGTTTGCCGACGAGCTATTTGAGAGCGAGGCCTCCGAGCCAGCTAACCAGCCGCGAACGCTGCCAGACCTTTTCCCGGGCATCAGATGGGTGTTTCCCAGCGCCCCGACACTGCAGTCCGAACGCTTTGGCACAGACATGTCGCAGTGGTTCGACATGTGGTCTGTGGAGAACCCGGTAGAGCGCCCGGAGCTGCAACATGCTGGACTGCATCAGAGCGTCGAACAAATCCTCGGGGTTATTAAAAAAGAAGAGATGTTAGTGCCACAAGAAAGAATCTTCCTTGCTGGGATCAGTCAAGGCTTCGCGACCGCCATAGCCGTCTTTTTTGCTGCTGCGCCAAAGAGGTTCGCCGGTTTGATAGGACTGTGCAGCTGGATGCCGGCCGCATTACGCGCCGAGGATTTCCAGAGCTTCGAAGACACATCGGATGGTAAATCGAGCCGCAGCACACCTGTTTTCCTCGGTCACTCCATAGACGACGAGGTCGTGCCAATCAAAAACGGCAGAGACCTCAGGGATATCCTTCAGTCACGGCGGCTTCAAGTCGAGTGGAATGAATATGAAGATGGCGGGCATTGGGTCAATGAACCTCAGGGCGTGGATGATATTGCTCGCTTCATAAACAGTCACATGCTTGATAAGTCCTCGGAGCGATCTGAAGGATAAATTAAGAGTGCAGAGTCGTTCCACTCAACGAATACTAAGTAATTATCTTGTTGGTGATTGCTCGACATGTGTGATTCTAGCGTCCCGTAGAGTCGCGCCTTGTCAGATTCACAGCCAGCAACTGAACCGGGCGTTGTGCTTACCTTCTATTAAAACAAAAGCAAAATTACTTGAGCACTCACATAAGTAATTAAGAAGTAATTACAAGCAACAAAAAATCTTTGTTTTAATCGAGCAAGTAATTCGAAGTTGTTATTTTGCTTTGTTTGGCCAAGTTATTTGCAAGTCAAGTCAAGTATTACTTTGCTTGTGTGGAACGCTGAGATTCACGGTCATCTGGCAAATATGAGCGGCTCATGTTACAAAAGGCAGGCTCTGATGAAGATGCGAGTCAGCCCGAGTATTGCGTCTCTGCGGTTTTCGATCTTACCCGGTGAGGGATTTTCTATCCCGGTAGCAATGCCGCCTGGTCTTACGGACTATTTCGTCCTTCAAAGTTGTCTGCAGTGTCCTGTACATATTCTCCCTCTCGTTTTTGTTTTTTTTAACCCCCCATTCATTCAGCTTATTGAAAAATTGACGGCGGCTATACAGTAGTTAAGCTAGGCAGGGGTCCTACGGGCACTACCCTTACGGGTACCCTTTACTGCCCTAACTACTATATTTTTCGTTTATATAAATACTTTNANTTTTTAACTATCTTTGTTTTAATTTTTACTTTTTATACTTATTATAATTTTTTTGTTTTTAGCTTTTTTGCTATACTTTTAATTTTTAATTTATAACGTTAAAAAAATATAGTATATAATATTAAACTTAGTATATTTATAAATATAGTAATAATTAAATAAAAAANCTTTAAAGTTGTTTATATAATGCTATTTAATAAATATTTTAATATTTTATATACTATTTTATTAATAGAATAATTATAATTTTAAAATATAAGTTCTATCTATTTTTCTATAAAATAAATAGATTAATAATATATATATTCTAAAGTTAGTTTAATAATATAATAAAGTTAGTATAAAAAAAAAACTAGTTTTCTAAATCTAATCTTAAACTAATGTTTAATTTTTTAAATTTAAAAATATAGATTTAAATAATTTTTTATTAATAAAACTAATCCTAAGTTTAAAAAAAGTATAAAAAACTAAAATAATAAAAGCTAACCGGTGCTTTTTTTTAAAAGCTAGCGTAGGACCAATAAATTATACTAATATTTCCTTTATAAATAGATTTTTAATAGTTAAAATATTATTATAAATATTAAAAAATACTATAATATCCTATAGCTAAAAAAGTCTTAATATTATAAAAGTAGTTTATTATCTTTCTTTAAATTATATAATAGCTTAAATAAAACAGGATATAAATTTTATAATAGCTATAAATACATAAAATTCTATAACTATATTAGTTTTTTCTGCCAAGTTTAATAAAAACAATCGATTAACACTTAAATTTTATATCTTTATATATTATAAGCGTAAATTATCTACGAAACAAAAATAAATTATATTTATATTGTTTCCCTAGTTAGCCTAACATCTTTATAAATTTAATATATATTTAACAGTTAGGCTATTCTTTATATATTTAATAGTAGAGGTAATTTAATAAGCTTTAATAAGTTAAATAATAAATATTAAAAAAAACTATATTATTGTTAGCTTTGCTAACTTTTTTTATTTTAATATAACGTTTAACAATCTTTCTAACTTTTTTTAAAGCTTTAATAAATAAATATTTAAAGTTTTAACTAAAGTTAAGGCTTAATTATAAAAAATCTATAAAAAATATTTCTATAATAGTATTTTCTAAAAGATTCTTATAGTTAAAAGGACCTTCTCCCTTCTAACCACGGATTTTAACTATTAGCTTAAGCGGCTAGTTTAGATTGCGGGGCTTTTATAGCTTTTTAGTCTTTTTATAAACAACTTCTCCTAATTCTTATAAACTATCTAAAATAAAGCTAATAAAAATAATAGTATCTCTATCCTTTTGTTTTTTATTAAAATATCCTTTAGTAGTAATAAACAATAAGGTCTAAAAAATAGATACCTAAGCGTTAAGTTCTTTTTTTAATATTTATTTATCTTTAGTATCTATTAAAAAGTTTAGTTTTTCTACAATTATATAGCTTAAAAATACTACTAAACCGCTTTAAAAGTGCTTTTTTATATAAAAAAGTTTTTATTATTTAGGAATTATTTATAAAAAAACTAAGCAGATTTAGTATAAACTTTTATAAAAAATAGTCCTTTGTTTTAGTATTTTATTGCTAAAAATATTATAGCTTTAAAATAAGCTTGTTTTTACTAGGCTAGCTATTAGCCTTAAAAAGCGTTATACCTAGTTTATATATATTTATAGTTCTTATACTTAAAGTAAGCTTTTTTATTTTTAGCTAATATTTTTAATCTATTAATAAAAANAGTATTTAAAGGTTTTTTTTGCTAAGAAAGTATTAAAAAAAGTACTTTTTAAAAGTTTTCTATTAAATCTTCTATAGTTTTAACACTTAAGTTTCTAATAATTATAAAAATAATAGGATACAATATATTCTAGTTTATTATATAAATAATATATTATTAGTACTTTAAATATCTAAGGTATATACTAAAAAACTAAAGNAACTTTAANTAAATANTTATTTTAATNAAANAAAAAAAAAGTTATACTATACTAAATAAAAAAAGAACTAAGTATAGTTAGTTGCTACTTAAAAATAAAGTTAATAAACAGCCTCTTTTATTATAAATCCTTTATATTTATATAGGGCTTTATAAATAGCTTTAACCTTTATCCGTTAAACCTCCTCTTTAGCTTTNTTTTTTATCTTTTAATATTTATTATAATTTTTAAATAACTTTATAGCAATACCATAAGGACTTAATATTACGGGCTTTATTACTTAAAAATTCCTATCTAAGCTTAAAGTTCTTTAAACTATTTATAAATTAACTAACAATAGTTTTTAAAAAAGTTATCTTAGCAATAAATAAAGCGGGTTAACTATTTTAAAGCTTTTATAAAATGTTTTTTCTTTTTGCCTAACGAAAAAAGTTCTAAATATAGCTATAGTATTAAGCTAAAAGTTTATTTAAGTTCTAAAATATCTTAGTTAAATTATTAGCGTTAGTTATATTATTGTTTATAAATTTAATAGGATATTTATTTTTAAATACTTATTTAAAAACTAAAAAGTTATTTTTATTGTTAATTTAACAAAAGCTTTTTCGATAATATTTTATAGCTTAAAATCTAAATTAAAAAACATAGCAGCTCTTTTAGTATATAGCATATTAATAAATAATATAGCTTTAAAAGCTAGAATATCTACTTTATAATAGCCAGCACGTTAAAATTACTAATATAGTTTAGTTAGCTATTTTCCAGTAGATTCTTTACTATTAAACTAACTATAGGAGCTTAGATCTAGCACTTAAAAGTTAGATATATTATTTATTTATCCAGTAATATAAATACTAAATAATTTAAAACTAATAAGATTTTCTATAGAATTAATAAGAATTTTTTTAAAGTTGTTTACTTGTTCGGTAACGTTATTATTAAATAATCTAAAGTTAGTAGTATTTTCTACAAAATCCTAGAAAAACTTAATAAATAATTTAAAATAATAAATAGGAGTTTTTTATATAATTAGTCAGGATAGTAGTTAAATAGCCGCAGTATTAGTAATAATAAGGACTTCTTAAGGGGTTTTTAGTAGTAACGTTACTTTTTCGTTAAACAGGTTTTAGAATTATAAGCGTAGGGACAATTATACAATTTTAGCAGCTTTCTTTAGAGTAGGATCTAGTAAAAAAAGAAAACTTTAAAAATAAGGATTTTTTAACTATAGAAAATAATAATAATTAAAAAAAATCGGATATTATAAACTAATAAATATAACGTAAAAAACGTTCTAGCAACAAACAATAATTTAATTTTGCAGTAATTTAAAAAACAAAGGACCCTTTTAAGCTTGCAGCGCCCGGTTCCAAAAAAAAAATACCTAAAAAATAGATATATTTAAGCTTATAGCGCTTATAATACTAATAACTATATAACGGTCGCCCAATAAATAGCAAAAATAGTATTAATAAACTTAGCTAAGTTTTAAAAATATAAATATAATATTTAATTAATAAATTAAGCAAAGCATAAATAAAGGTTAATAGCTACCTTACTAGAACTATTAAAAAATATATAAACGTAAAAAGGTTGTATTAGTTATAAAGAGCCAGTAGATTGCACTAGGTGTAAAACTATCTAATATAGGTGTGTGGGTCCACACAGTATGTAGGGCCGTATCTTACACCACACCGGCAGGATCAGACCCGTTGCGAGCCGCTGTGAGCCCTAACCTAGTACCTGGGACTAGGTAGGTACCTAAGGTACTACCCACATGGTTAGGTACATAGCTAGCTCACTGGCCAGGTACAGTACAGTGGTACCGTACCAGTGGACCACGAGCCTGGCCCACGACCGCGAACTGGGAAACCGGGAATGTGCAAGAGCGCGAGCGCGCATTGTATATCCGTTTCTAGAAACAGTACATATGCACAAACCGCAGGCTGTTCGGTATAGTAGGTAGGTAGGCATCATGCCATTCCACCATTCGCGATTTCTCGCTCAACAACCTGCAGTATATAATAATACGTCACTGCTCCCTCACCAGTCATGGAAAGAAATAGGTTCCGCCTTTTGCTTTCTGCAGATGCACGACTGAGTAAGATCCAAGAATGCCACTACTCGCGTGTCGTCATGTCGGTGACCACCCCCAGCCCAATCAAACGCCAGTCTTCGCGGTAGGCGAAATGTCAAGACTTCGCCTATGTGCATGGCTTCACTGTTGCCTAGCATTGGACAATCGTATCATAGGACTGTGCAAGTATCTCTTCTCAAGAAGCGCCGAAAATGAGGCCATTTTAACATCGGTGATTTGAGCAGAACACCGACCGATTGCAACGCAACAACGTTGTGACCTCAGAACTATATACGACTCATCCTGAAAACGAAGTATGACAGCGGCGCATTGGAAATGGGGAACGGGAGTGCTGACCGCTATTTCTCCCAGAAACTAGGGGTTTTGACCGAGTTGTTGTAAATGTCCGTAAGCGAGAAAACGAGTCAACATCCATTGTTGGGTATTCTGTTTTCCTTCATAGGCGTTATAGCAATGCGTCTGGCATTTAATCTCGGCCCCAATCGGAATCGCCTCGGCGCGGCTCAGCTGACGATCGGCTCGTCAACCTCACCCTTTTTACCTCCGGCTATTCCGAGTAAATATATGACGAAGCAACGACACCTATGTAGTAGTCAGCGTACATTGTCCATCAAAGCATATAGGATAATGTGTGTGGCTAGCCTACTAACAAGGCGTGATACTTAGTCATTGATGCATCGCGGCTTCAGCCCCGGTTACAAAGGGGCCATGATTTATTTTGACACTTCTGCAGAATCCCTACCATTCCGAAAAGAATCCAAAGCCGAGACGGAATTCAGCCTCTCGGTTAGTTTAGAGATCGGGGAACGGCAACATAACCTGCTCTGCTCGTGAGCTACCCAAGCGAAGGGAATACGATAGCCCGGCATTGGACAAGCATTTTTGATAGGCCCCCGTTTCTGTAGATTTTGATAAGTGATTGATTACATCGTCACAATAACTGGATGGAGATGCGATCACAGTGCTGACCGGTTGGAGAACTTAAAGTTCTTGTCTGGGCGACCAGCAGTAAGATCAAGAGGTTATATGATATTTACCTAAGACCGGGGGAAGATCTCTCTACTAAAAGCATAGATTCTATACATTGCATTTATTGCATAATGTCGCCAGCGATATCAGCCTCGAGATCCTTGAGATAGAAACTATCAGGTAAGGAGGGATCTTGGAAATTGGACTCCAACGCAGATCCAACGCTTATCAGCCGGACTAATCCTTCGGCACTCACTCTTCCTCGCCCTTTTTGCTTTTTTGATGGCATAACGAGACTACACTAGAGTTCGGGTTTGCTTTTTTTGCACCGACTAGGCGCTGTCTACCTTACATACTAGGTACTATAATAAATACCTACCCAGGTATGTAAGTAGTTACCTAGGTTGGCCTTTATAGCACTCTATGAACGGGGTAGGCTGCCTTCATGCTACGACTAAAGGATGGACGATCCATGTCACGATGTTTGGTATCTACCGAGGTAGTGATACCTATCAGACATGCCACTCGATAAGCATTGGCCAGACATCGACACCGAGTCCTACCTATCGACCTATCGTCCAACTACCTAGGTGAAGCTACTGCTGTAGGTAGTCTAGGCACCCCATCGCTTATCAGTAACACGACAACTCATTAGACATACATAGGCAGGTACTAGACAGCCAGCTCCACGACACTGCCCCGCGTTCGCCGTTGTCGGAAGTGACAGCGTGTTTGTGCCCCTCCCTCGGTCCTCGAAGTGAGTACCAGATAGGAGACTGCCTTCTAGAACGTGGGAGACGTTTAATTCCTTCTATGGTTCTATTCTAAGCTTATCTGGTCGCGTACCTAAGCTAGACGTCCTTGTCGTGACAATTACTACCCTCTTCCCCCCTTGCCTTTTTCACTTCTCTCGACGTCCACTTACCTACCTATTAATTTTCACCACGATACACACACACACAGCTTCAAGGGGTAGCAATGGCGACAACAAGCAAGGGCCGTCTTGCTGGCAAGAATGCCATCATCACTGGAGGTGCCGGGTACGACTACGACCTTTTGCTTACCTTGCATACGCGACCAACGTCAGATGCAGTTCTAACATGACCTTGATTGACAGTGGCATCGGTCTCGAGACCAGCATTCTCTTCGCGAAAGAAGGCGCGAGTGTGCTCATGGCCGACATCTCGGGCCCAGCGCTCGAGAAAGCCAAAGCCAAAGTGCTCCAACTGGTGCCCAACGCCTCGCGAGTTGAGACAACGGTACGCACAACCCCCTCCCTCCCCTCCTTGCATCATGACAACTCAGCACGCAGATCCCAACTAATCACCCACCCTCTTTTTCTAGATCTGCGACGTATCCAAAGAAGACCATGTAAAAGCCATGGTGGAGTCCCTCGACGCCTGGGGCGGGCTAGACGTAATCTTCAACAACGCAGGGATAATGCACGCGCTCGACGACGACGCGGTGGGCACCCCCGAGGCCATCTGGGACCTGACGATGGCCATCAACGTGAAGGGGGTGTGGTTCGGGTGCAAGCACGCGGTGCTCTCCTTCCGGCGGAACGCCAAGGCCCGCGCCAGCGTCATCAACACGGCCTCGGTAGTAGCCCTCGTCGGGGCCGCGACGCCCCAGCTCGCGTACACCGCTTCGAAAGGCGCGGTCCTCGCCCTCACCCGCGAGCTCGCCATCGTCCACGCCCGCGACGGCTACCGCTTCAACTCCCTGTGTCCTGCCCCGCTCAACACGCCGCTCCTGCAGGACTGGCTCGGCGACGACGCGCCCAAGCGCGCCCGCCGCGAGATTCATTTCCCCACCGGCCGCTTTGGCGAGGCCGTCGAGCAGGCGCAGGCTGTCCTGTTCCTCGCGAGCGACGAGGCTAGCTTCGTGAATGGCCATGACATGGTCGTTGACGGCGGCATGACTAAGGCGTACGTCACGGCCGAGGGCCAGCCGCTGGCTGCGCCGACGAACAATGCTCTCAAGAATGAGCTGTAGTTTTCCGTTACTACTTACTTGCTTGCTGCCTTTTTTTATTTTATTAATGTCAGGCTAGGAGTTCGGTCTGGGTTGTTGCTTCGGCTGAGCGACGGTTCTAGATACCTAGGTAGGTGGTGAGCGAAGGGTCGAGCAATGGTTTAGATAGATGGATGGTTTGGAGAAGGGTTCCCGGCATGGCGATACCACGCCTATTAATCCCGCGTAGGCGGACATAGCACGGAACTATAGGCGAGTCTAAATTGAAGTTTCAAACAAGCAAAAAACAGAGAAATATCGTCGATGCAAGGTGAATTCATCCAAGATGCACATCCGTCCTATATACATTTTCCAAAATTAAACGCTATATACCCCAACGCCCGCATTCCATGCAAATGCGCCAAAACATCCCTCAGCAAAAAACGAATGATCCTAATCTAATCTAATCAAATTGCCCCTCCGTATTCCCCTCGCCCATGCCCTTGGTACTGCTGCTGCCGCTCTGTATAGCGCCAAGGATACCATCGATGTAGCTAGCGCCGCTCCACTTCTGGTGCGTGAGGACGTCGCATCCGAGCTCTTTCTCGCGGCGCTGCACGAGGTTGACGTAGGCCAACATGCCGTCCTTCCTGTAGTCGCGGGCGAGCTCGTTGGTGATGGTGGCGGTGCTGTGGAGCCCCGCGAGCGAGATGAGCTGCAGCACGAAGCCCTCGCGCGCGATGTCCCAGATGAACGACTTCAGCGTCTCGTCCGTGAACCCGTGCGCCATCCAGTTGAACGACGGCGACAGGTTGTACACGAGGCCCTTGCCCGGAAATACCGCGCGCACGGCACGGCCGAGCTTCCGCGCTACTTCGACGTTCGGGTCGCCCGTCTCTACCCACAGGAGGTCGGCGAAGGGCGCGAACGCGAGCGCCCGCTTCGTCGCTGCTTCCATGCCCGCCTTGTAGTGGTAGTAGCCTTCGCGCGTCCGCGGCACGTCCCAGTTCCACGCAATCGGCTTCTGCACGAGTGCGTTGGCGAGCTCGCGCCGCCGCGTGATGCCTATGCTGCCGCCTGCCGAGACTGCTGCGAGGTAACCGTCGATCTGGCCCTGCGCGACACCTTGAGCGCGCATCTGTTCGACGGCGGCCTCGTCGAACGTCACGAGCTTGTGGGATTTGACCCATTTGGCTTCGAAAGCGTCGATCTCGGCACCCGAAACGCCGTTGGCCTCCATCTGCTGTAGAGTTTCGGCTAGGGGCGCAACGTTGTCATCTGCGACGCCGAGGATGAATTCGTGGTCGCGAGCGTCGATGGCGCTCGAGATGAGCTTACCGCTCTCCGAGTCTGTTCGCGCGAGTATCAAGTTCTCTGTGCCCATCACATCCCACTGGAAACGCGCTGCGACGAGGCGGTTGATGTGCTCGCCTATGGGCACGAGTACCTTGCCTGCGAGATGTCCACACTTCTTGCCGCCGTGCAGCTGATCCTCGAAGTGCACGGCGGCGGCACCATTCTCGGCAAACAGCTTCGCTAGCTTCAAAACAGCGCTAAGTCCTCCGTGACCGGTATCGCCATCCGCTACGATGGGTCGTAGGTAGTCGACGTAGGGGGTCTTCTGGCGCTCCTCTGCAGTCATCTTGCGTCGCAGATCCCATTGTTTACGGTCGTGCATAGACTGCGCCTTGGCCATGCGCTGGACCTGGTTAGGGACGGTATTATAGGGGTAGTCGCCAAAGTCGGGCGAGACTTCGTTTGTAGTCGTCAAGACACTAGAGCAAGCCCAGCCCGAGATGTAAAGCACCTCCTGGTGCGGCGCTTGTTGCGTCATTTGGACCGGGTCGATGGCTCCCACTATAAAACAAAATTTAGTTAGCAAAGCCCTTCTCTATTCCAGAAACAAAGCTCGCCCCCCATCTCTGCCATGACGTACTGGTATGTATGGGCTCTCCCGCAGCCTCTCTCTCTTTGACCAGGTTGAACAGCTTCCTAGCCATGACGGAGCTGGGGTAGTTTTGCATCTGAGAGCCACGCTTGGACACGACATCGGCGGCAGTATAGGGTCGCTTGATGCCGGCGTATCTGGGTGTTGACCACCAAGCTTCGACATCCTTGATCTGGCTCTCGTATAGAGCATCCTCTGCGGCACCAGCCTTCTGTGCCTCGGGGAGTAGTTGGAACGAGTCTGAGGCTAAAGCTGTGGAGACAGGGGGTTCGACGGGAGGTAGCGACATCCTGAAGGCAGTAGATGAGATATATCGAGTCGATGCTATACAAAGGGGCGTTCTAGGAGAAGCCGTCGCGAGCCGTCGAGGGGCTCGAATGATGGCTCGGCGGAACATGATGAGTGGCGGGACGGACTGGCAGAGGTTGTAAATGAAATATCTAGGGCACACTAAACCCCCACGCCATAGACCCGACTCTGTATACGGGAAATCATGAACCACAACGGCTTATAAGTAAAAAGAGGCCAAGACGAAATTAACGTCATAAGCCGCGGATATGCTATGGCAAATGGCAAATGGTCGGGGGTTCCGATGCCAGGTCGGAACGCCGCCGTGGAATTCTTAGCGAGCCCACTGTAAGTAGCTTGTGTAGCCTCTGTAGCGAAGCTGTTATAGTGGGCCTTGTTTCACTCGGCCAAATAATTCCACGGGTGGCCAAGTGTGCTGTAACCGCTGTGCAGTAACTGTACCTCGGATGCTGGCTGTACTCTTTGAAAGTATTTGTTAGTAATCTACGACCAGGACTCTCAGAGTAGACCCAAACCCGAACCTGAGAGTTCTTTCTGACGAACTAAGGCTGTATCTCGAATTGGTGTTGATAAACCTTTTAAGTCCTCCACACTGGACATACGTCAAGACATTCCAAGGATTCAGGGATAAACATGGTGTCAGTAGATCATGCTATTTAGTATACCTAGGTACGCCGATGTACAGTATGGGGAAGGGCGAACGGAGACATTATGATTGGTCAATGGCCACCGACGAACGGTTAAGCTAGGCACTCACCCTGGCTAGAGAGCAGCCGCTTTCCCTCGGCTCCTGCGGGGGAAGCAGACGGACGGAGGGGCTTCCCCACAGCCATGGCCGCAGTATCCCCGCCGTGTATTGTGCCATACACGAATGGCTGGAGAGTGACACGTCGCGAGATAGTCCGCCGCCTCCTTTGGCTATTCCTCAACCCCGTCGGCTACTTGATCAAGAGGAAGCAAGCATCGGCCGAGATCATAGTTTAATTGCAGCTAAGATTCCTGTAATCATCGCTCGCCGTTTGTTTGTTTCTTCTCCTTCCTCTATTCAAGCTGAGGGCTCTTACATCATCAACCTTTCCACCAGCCAGCTCTCCTCCCTCCTCCTGACCTGTCTTCGTATTCTGACGGGAGCTTCTCGAATTCCTAGGTCCCTTTGTGTGAATATCCCTAAATCTTCTGCTGACTATGGCCATGAGCATCCGAGCGCCGACAAGGGCACTGGGAGCCCTCCGGGTAAGCAATCCATACACAACACTCAATTGATTGATGCTCGTCTTCTTTGTCCTAATGAATTCCCCAAACGCCTCAATCAGTGCATCCTCTGGGGAATATATTAGGGCAAGAGGGAATCTATAGTTTTCAAAATGCGAAGACGTCTGTCTCCGAGGATTGCAACCTGAGCTAACACGATCGTCTGTGCCCAGCAACAACGTGCCGTGCCCGTCGCCATCGCGCGAAAATGCTACTCTTCTTCCTCAGAGCTCGATCTGAAGGCGACCCTCAAGGAGGTCATTCCAGCCAAGAGAGAGCTTTTTAAGAAGGTTAAGGCCAATGGCTCGGCCGTCATCGGTGAGCTCAAGGTAGAGAATACTATCGGTGGCATGAGGTGCGATGGCCCGGCAATGCCCACACAACCGCCCAGTACCGTACACTACAGACACTAACTTCACTTATAGAGGGCTTAAAGCTATGGTCTGGGAAGGCAGTGTCCTAGACGCGAACGAAGGTATTCGGTTCCACGGCCGAACCATCAAGGACTGCCAGAAAGAACTTCCCAAGGGCAAGACCGGCACAGAAATGTTGCCTGAAGCCATGTTCTGGTTACTTTTGACCGGCAAAGTTCCCTCGGTTCCTCAGGTCCGCAAATTCTCCCGGGAACTTGCTGAGCAGGCCCAACTCCCCGATTTTGTTAACAAGATGCTCGACAACTTCCCTCGAGACCTACACCCCATGACCCAATTCGCCATTGCCGTCAGCTCCCTCAACTATACCTCCAAGTTTGCCAAGGCCTACGAAAATGGCTTGAACAAGGCCGACTACTGGGAGCCTACCTTTGATGATTGCATCAGCTTGCTGGCTAAGCTGCCCACTATCGCCGCCAAGATCTACAACAACTCCTACCGTGGTGGTGGTGCCTTGCCCGCCGACGTCGATGTTGAGCAGGATTGGTCTTACAACTTCGCTGCCATGCTTGGCAAGGGTGGCAAGGAGAACGAGAACTTCCAAGATCTACTCAGGCTGTACCTCGCCCTTCACGGCGACCATGAAGGCGGAAATGTCTCAGCCCACGCTACCCATCTCGTCGGCAGCGCTCTCAGCGATCCCTTCCTAAGCTATAGCGCTGGTCTCCAGGGCCTGGCTGGTCCCCTGCACGGGTACGTGTTGTTTAATGTTAATTCTCGTATTAATTGTTTATACTGACTATCTACGTAGTCTGGCTGCTCAGGAAGTCTTGCGCTGGATCATCCAGATGAAAGAGAACATACCCGCGAGCTACACGGAGAAGGATGTCCATGATTACCTCTGGTCTACCCTCAACAGCGGACGTGTTGTTCCCGGTTATGGCCACGCCGTGCTCCGCAAGCCTGACCCTCGCTTCGAGGCTCTGATGGACTATGCGGCTACCCGCCCTGAGATTGCACAGGATCCCGTTTTCAAGCTCGTGAAACTCAACAGCGAAGTAGCTCCTGATGTCCTGAAGAAGCACGGAAAGACGAAGAACCCGTACCCCAACGTCGACTCGAGCAGCGGTGTATTGTTTCACCACTACGGCTTCCACGAGACTCTGTATTATACGGCAACCTTCGGTGTCAGTCGAGGACTAGGTCCTCTTGCCCAGTTGATTTGGGATCGCGCCCTTGGTCTGCCTATTGAGAGACCTAAGAGCATCAACTTGGAGGGTATTCTAAAGCAGATCGGAGCGTAACGATAAAACGACTGCATATGTAGGAGCGCATCTTTGCCGGCGTTTTTTGGTTATATCCAATCAGCTAGATTTTCGTTTCTCAATTGGTGTTGTGATGTTCAACTTACTGTCTCCCGTGTCTTAGCAATAAATTTTTGGAGTATTTCGGAGCCAGCTCTTTTGACGACGTCTTACAGCCGACGGCACAAGTCCCCTAACCTAACAACGTGCTCGACTGAAGTCATTGACACGCAACTTTGGCTGTAGTGATTGAAAGATAGAATACGCTCATTGCAATTGTGTTAAACTTTGGACAGCAAAACGACGACGCCGGCCATCATGCTGAGATGCGCGAAGCTTGCGATGCTAAACACGAACTTCGACTTCCCTACGCTACGCTACGCTACCCCTCAGTGGGGTTATCACGACCCTACGTCAGTAGTGCATGAGCTAGCTACCCTGCCCAGACTTGTGTGTTCTGGGATGCCTCGGAACGGAAGACGAGATGGTAGTCCGTCGTCGTATCTGGGGTTAGTGAACACCCAATAACACCCCCCTGCGTTCCTCGGACCAGGCAGGTGTTCTGGCGACCCTTGCAGTCCAGAGCTCCCTCGTCCAAATTAGTGAACCCGAAAGAGAAGTTCCGATAAAAGTTCCCGTATTGCTGCTACACCTCTTGTCCCTATCACGTGGTCAGACATGTTGCTTCAGAGGCTTTACGGCTACTACCTACCAAACGCCTACTGGTCGTCTGCGATACGACAATATGACATCTCATCCACGAGATAAAAAAGATTGGCAATCTGGGCTCCTCGGTTATGTTAGATGAGAAATCTACGCGGTGTCTTGCCCCTGTTCCTGGCGCTTCTCATCGACACGGCTAAAGAGGCTAAAGGCAGAGTCGACTCATAAGATGGGCCGTCCAGGGGCTCTGGACCGCGCCGGCGAACATCGTGCCATTGGATTCGATTCTCGGCGCGATCGGAGACAAACAACTCGACGTCACATCGCAACGTAGTAGCGGCCTAGGCCTCGGATTTGTGGGGTTAGGCTCTTCTATAGTTCATGCTTCACACCGCGCTTGACGAGAACGTCGGCCCTTGCATAGTGTTATTCACTCACTGTTATTACCCAGGCCGGATGCTGATGTTCACGTGGCTAAGTTCCATATGAGCGAGCACGATTCATCTTTTAATTCTATAAACCGCATTTCATAAGCCTCGCCGACATGTCACCAACTATACGCAGTACGTACATATTATTACGTATAAGTTGGCCCCGTCATGATAATTAAGCTTAATATATCGTATCTTGGGCCTTTCAAAAATAGCCTCGAGCTAAAGACATATATCCGACGAACTAGCTGACAACCCCCTGCCGGCTCAAATCCCCATCATGACCTAGATCTCATCCAGTGTGACTATAGACCTTGTACGATATAGTCAAGCTGATCTGACAAGCTGCTAGGCCCCACCGGCGAGAATGCATCTCTCACGTCCAACTGCCAGGAACAGAGTCGAGATGACCTTCGTTACCGCCCTTATTCCCACCT
Organism: Xylaria polymorpha; assembly: GCA_003426235.1. NCBI lineage: Eukaryota > Fungi > Ascomycota > Sordariomycetes > Xylariales > Xylariaceae > Xylaria > Xylaria polymorpha. Next base: position 46,775 of record NQIM01000172.1, on the reverse strand, counting down.
ATCTTCCTATATCGTGTTGGCGTCGGAGTTTCTGTTGGTAACGCGTTTCTATAAAAAGAAGGTCCCCACATGATATCCAAGGAATTTAGGGAACTAGACGACGTCCTTTAATATGATTCAATCTAGAGCTCTTGGTTTTCATTCAACCGAAATTCGCGAGCGGGCTGGAAGGGCCATCGTCAGCAGAGGTGTCCGAGGCTGAGGGTCCCGATCCCACGAGCTGCCGTCTTTGGGAACGTGAGCTTCCCATCGCTCACGATGGTGTTGACGTGCTTGGATGGAGGCCCTCGAGTGGAACGTCGATGGCCGTGTGCTTGGATGAGAAGAGGACGAAAATAGTGTCATGAGTGGGAGTGTTAAACGACGGCCCGACGAATATAAATACAAGACTTCTCACGAGGTTGTCGATCAATTCTTCATCCGCACTCATCAACACACTCAAGCAACTCAGCGCGATTCACAAAGCCCACAGGCAACTCAAACACTTCTTCACAACTACCATCTCAAAACAACAGCATCTCATCACCATCATCATGCTTTCCTTCCTCGCTCTATTCGGCGCCTCTCTGGTTGCTGCTTCCCCCTTGGTCCTCCCTGGCGCTGGCAGCGGCACTGCACCAGACCCGAGCACGATCCAGATCTCGAGTGTTTCCGCCAGTGGCAACGGTTGTCCCCAGGGCTCCTTCTCTACTGAGTTGTCTCCTGACCGCCAGGTAATATCTACGCTATGAGTTGATCTGAGTCACTAAGTCCTATTAGGTCGTCACCTTCGGTTTCGATAAGTTCCAGACTTACATTGGACCCGGCACCCAGGTCGCCGACAGGACCAAGAACTGCCAGCTTCACTTGAACCTCGTGTACCCTGGTGGCTTCCAATACGCCGTCGTGAGTACTCGATGAAATGCGAAGGAAGATTGTATCAGTTCTAATGAAATTCCCAGGTCGAGTCTACCTACCACGGCTACGCCCAGCTTGAGAAGGGTGTCACTGGTACCTTCTACTCAACATACTACTTCAGCCAGTCGCCCGCTGACACGGTGAGTGAAGTGACTGCCTATGAGTCAAACAACATTCGTGAACTGACAGCAAAATAAACAGACCACCACCACAACCTCGATCAGCGGAGGCGGTATCTGGGAATTTGGCGATGTAAGCTATCACTTTCTCTCTATCTCTCTCTGTCTGTCTCTCCTGAACAACCACACTACCCGCAGCTATTTCCCAACTGGATGAAAACGCACATGAATGAGACTAACATCTTCTCTTCACTAGGTCTACACCAAGCAAGATCAGGTCCCCACCGCTTCCATCATCTGGTCGCCCTGCGGCGCCACCGGCATCCTCAACGTCAACAACCGCATCGCGTTGACGGCGACCAACACAACCGCCTCAGGCACCATCTCCGACGACGATGCCACCGTCGCCCTGACCCAGCAGATCCACGTCGCCTGGCAACCGTGCAAGTAAGTAAAACATGAGCGCGCGGGGGGGGTTGTGTACATCTCACTGCGCTCATTGCTTACCTGCTCGGTATAGTGCCTAAGAGGGGGGGATGAGTTTCATACCTCTCAGTCTTTCCTTTCTTTTTTTTCGACTTGTCAGTACTTGCATCGCGTTATAGTAGCGGCAACGGGAATCTTGTTCATGTGCACTGCTTTGTTGGCATGAAAATCACCGCGGCATATCGTTTAGCTTCTTGATTTTTTTAAAAATGCATACATTCTTTCCTAAATAACTCGCTGCTGGCCTTCATCTCATGTGACTTGCGCGCTCTGGGTGAATCTGAATGCTTTTTATGAGAATGCCCTCATTCTTATATCATCAACGAAATGAACTGTAAGCGACTTCAACTTAAGATAAATGATTCATTTCTGAGGGCGTCTCATTTCTGGGGTCTAAAAGATGCATTCTCGACTGAAGGACATGAAACTATTAGTATAGACAGACGATGAGATTGAGATGAAAAGACCGGCTTCGATGGCGATGTTCTTATCGAGGGGATGATGACGTTTATCGACGTCACTGACGCCCAGTACTATCAGACATGTCTGCCTCCCTCAAGCGTCTACAACAACATCTATTTTTATTAATATCAAGTAAATGAAAATCTTTTAATTCATTGATTCAATTTCTTTCAACCAGCTAACTCAAAAACGTGGTACAACAGACATAAATACAACCCATCACCATCCCCCTTGCCCCCAATGCCAATCGCCTGCTAAGGGGGCGGGGGGGTAAAGTGCCCACAAGCTACGCAACATGCAGCATTGGGCACAAAGCCACACACACGCTTCCGGAAAAGCTAAAAAGCGATCTCGGCAGCCGGCTTCGACGGCATTCCGAGCTCTCAGGACCTCCCCCCCACAGCCAGACGCTCGACCCAACCCAACAGACTACGACGCGCTCGTCGCCATCAACAAAAACCATCCGATCGCTAACGGAATTGCTGCAAAGTCGGGTCCTCGGACGCGGAGGGCGTCGTGGGGGGGGGGGGTTTCGATGACCTCGCCGCTGATCTCGCGGAGCTTGCCGATCTCTCTGTGCGGAGAGCAGACTTGGTGTCGTGTCGTGTCGCGTACGAGAACTGGTGCTGGGCGACGCGGGGCGCGTGCTGGAAGGATGTCTGGACCAGCCATGGTGCAGAAAGCGGATAGGGCGAATCTGGGACTCTGTCTGGATACCTACTTTCCAGAGCGCGGGCGGCGAGTGGGCGGATCCGCGGACGGGGTCGGGGGTGCGCGAGGGAGTGCCGGATCTAGAGGGAGCGGCAGCAACAATAGTGGCGATGAGGAAGGCGGGGATGATCTTAACAATAGGGATATTGACGGAGAGGAGGATTTTTTCGATGATGACGACGATGCTATGTTGGAGGCCGGGAGAGAAGTATGAGGAGGATATGGCGGCTTTGCGGAAGTTGTTGGATGGGTTGGTAGGTAGTTGGTGCCTACGTATTTTGACTCGTGGTGTTTGGAAGAGCCTACGTTTGGAGTCGCATGTTTAAAAGAGAGCATCCTTTTAGCCGTTATGCTCTCAAATATCTCCAGGGCATGACGTCGAAAAACAGAGCTAGCTGTAATGCTGCTGGATGTTTATATTAATGGTATTTGAACGTAATTGTAGCTTCTAATAAAGTAACATGGTCAAAACATTCCATCAATCAACGAGTACCTGACCCGTCGGTTCCAAACCTCGATGATAAACGCCCTCACAAATCAACGACTCAGCAGCAGCAGTCCCCACAAACTCCCACACACCCGTCGTCCTGTCCGGCGCAAGCTCCCGTGCCGCAGGATCCGGTATAGCCCGTGCAAGGAGCGAAAACCCAGGGCTATCCTGCGCGGAACGAAAGAAGACGGCTGACCACTCGGCGCCGATCAGTTCCTCTGCCTTCCGCATCTGTCTCTGCGCCTCCTCGATCTTCCTCTTCTCAACATGCACGCGGTCCATATCGCCCTCGTAGATTCCCTCGACGACGCCTCGCCAAGCCCGCCGGGACTCCCACGGGCTCTGCTCCGCGAGGGGCAGAGTCCGAATCTCGCTCAGCGGGACATGGCCGACGTCGAAATCCTCGACGATAGTATCCGTCGCGCACTCGGTGATGGTAAGCCGTCCGCTCCACTGTCCCGTGATGGTGTACAGGATCTCTCCTTTCTCCTCACCCCCCGGTATCCGCGCGAGTTCGGCGCGCACGCTATTCCGCTTACCACCCCGCCGCCACCACGAACTCTTCCCCGTCAACTCCAACGTGGATATAATACCCCGAGCTCGAGACGATGTAGCACGCGCCCTCGAGCTCGTAGTACGCCCCTGTTAGTAATCCCTTGATGGCTAGCGTTGGCAAGGTGCGGAGATGCGACTCGGCGTGCCGCTCGTCGTGGACTGCGACTCGGAATCAGAATATCGCCCACCACCATGGTAAGTAAGTCTGTCCGGGGGCCCGAAAACGAAAAAGCTTGTAGCGCATATATATGCCTAATATGGGCCCGGGAGGACGGAATGGCATGACTGACTCACTCACTCACCAATGGCATGTCCAACCTGTCGCACCCGCACCCCAGATACAGGGCTGAACGTCGTCTTCGGCGCGACGTACCCGCTCGACCAGAGGCCTGAGCGTAAGTTATACGTGGCACAGGCGGTGACGGGCGGGTGGTGCGAGACCTGCTCTGCGACGACGACGCGCGTCGTCGGCAAGCCCGGCTCGTCTGCGCCGAAGGAGCCGATGAACAGCTCGCCCAGGAACGCGTTGAGAGGCTTCTTGGGCGTCCCGGCTGCGTGGACCTGGGGCTGAAGACTGCAGAGGAAGTTTTTGAGGACGAGAAGCGCGCGCGCGTCGCGGCCGAGGCTTCGTATGCTGGCGCCTGGAAGAGCGAGTGGCGGCTGGCCCATGATGCGGGGATCTCGGTTACCGAGATGGGGGGATAGGATGAAGGGGGGCGCGGTGATGTTGGATAGGTCGCCTTTGATTGTGGCGAGGTAGGTGAGGAAGTGGCGTAGTTGGGAGAGTTGAGATGCTGTCATTGCTTCACTTATGCCATTTAAACTACCTAAAGGGAGACGAGGTATGCCAAGAGACAGGTGGTTCAGACATGGGGAAATTCGATATCATGTTTTATGATGTTCTACAAATTTCTGATGGGACAATATTATTTCTATGACTCATTACCTATTACAGTATATGGTTATTGTTACTATCAAGTTGTCGAGGTTGGCGAGTTCAGAAGACGAAGACCAAGATTTGTTGCCACGACGTGGAAATGGATGACGTTGGTGACTTGCTGTTAGTGGCGTCCTTACAGTACCACACTCGCCCAGACAGGGATAAAAACAATATGATTGTATGCGTCATATCCCTCACTCGCGATATGGACGTTACTTGTAGAATTCCTAACGCGAGACAAATCTGAGGGAAGAGGGGGGGAGTTTGTGAGGAGATTCAATGAAGTCGGTAGCATAGATGGCCTGCTGTACTTAGATAGGCTCTCAGCCAATCACCAAGCACCAGGACATCCCAAACCGGTAACCCGAGCGAGACCTAAAGTTCAGTTCGCCATATTTTTCGCCATCACCAGTACCCCCCTATCTGCCTAAGGTTAAAATATCTCATACCTCCAAAACAATGAGCTCACAAGCCGACGGCGCGCGCCTCGTAACCGAGAGCCTCCGCCGCGCAACAGGGGCCACAAACCCATCTCTAACCAGCGCCGTGATCCCCGCGCTGCTCCGGGGGATCGCGCGGACCGCGACGGCGCTGCGCGGCGCCCACAGCGTCGAAAAGGCCGGGTCGGACAACGTCTTCGGCGACGCCCAGCTCAACGTCGACGTATTGGCCGAGCAGTTCTTCCGCGAGGAGATGGCCGCGTGCCCCGCCATCGTGGCTGCTAGTAGCGAAGAGGACCCCGTCGAGACGCAATCCACAACTCCGGGCGACGAGGAGGAGGAGGAGGAGGGGGAAGAATCCTACTACGCTGTGGCCTTCGATCCGCTCGACGGCAGCTCCATCATCGCGCCCAATTGGGCCGTGGGCAGCATCCTCGGCATATGGGCTGGCCGGACCGCCCTCCGCCAAGATCCCAGCCGCCAAGTCGCTGCCGTGCTCGGCGTGTACGGGCCGCGGACCACGGCCGTCGTTGCTGTGCGGGTGCCGGGCCGCGAGAACGCCGCTGTGTGTCTCGAGGTCGGCGTCACGGAGTCAGGGTCGTGTGAGATTGTGCGGGACTTGACCCTCCGAAACACCGAGATTAAGACGCGGTATTTCGCCCCCGCGAACTTGCGCGCTGCCTCGGAGGATCCGCGGTACTTGGCCCTCGTCACGCGGTATATTGCCGAGAGGTATACGCTGCGGTATAGTGGCGGCTTGGTCCCGGATGTCGTGCATGCGCTGGTCAAGGGCCATGGCGTCTACCTTTCGCCTGTCACGGCGGGGAGCAAGGCGAAGCTGCGGAGGGCGTTTGAGTTGTTGCCTGTCGCGCTCGTGGTTGAGTGTGCGGGCGGTGCGGCGATTGATCCGGCTGATGGACGGAGGGTGTTGGAGACTCCTTTGAATCATCTTGATGAGACGGCTGGGTTGGTGTGTGGGACTGCTGAGGAGGTTGAGAAGGTTAAGGCTGCGTTTTTGGGTTAGAGCGGGGATATAGAGGATGAGAAATAGACAGATATAGATACTTGATAGATAGATGATAGACCCAAGTCGAGAATTCAATAGATCCGCTCTTTCGGATGGTAGGAGGTTCATGCTCTATATACATACGTTAGGTTATCACTGATACCTAGCCAGAATAAATGATCGCTGAAGATTGCTTTACTACTTATATCAACTGACCCCAGATTGAATCCGTGTAAAGTAAATGTACCGAAACCGACGTGTATTACGCAGGCACTTCGCCAAATCTATACATAGCCCACCCATGCTCGACTCATGATAAGTCCAAATCTGCCTCCCCGTATCATCACCCGCGGCGCCAGCGGTGATATAAGCCGGCATCAAGTGATCGAAGTGCTGCACATTCATCAAATCAGCAAACATTATTCCTTCCTCTCCTCCTTCCCTACCAGTACCACCGAGGAGGAGGAAAAAGTGAAAGTCTGGGGCGACTTACAGGATGCGCCTGACGAGCATCAGGCCTCTTGGCAACCTCGGCCAACCGCGCCTGCCTCTCGCTAGGCGGCGCCTCCATGGCGGGCTTGAGGGCCTCGTCGAACGAGACCACGTAGGGCAGGGGCTGCGACGAGTTGAACGCGAAACGCAGGTCGCGCAGGTTGTGCACCGACATGCCGGCGCCGATGACGACGATGTTCTCATCCCGCAGTGCTTGCACGGCTTGGCCTAGTCGGTAGTGCTGGTCTACGTCTTGGCTCTTGTACTGGCTTACTTGCACTATGGGGATGTTGAGGGGGTTCTTTTCTGGGTGGAAAGCTGGGGTTTGCGTTAGTGCTTTGTATTTGAGATGCATGTGTGTGCGCGTGCATATGTGAGTAAGTTGATGGTGAGGAGGAAAACTCACCGACTGAGAATCCGACGTATACGCCGTGGTCAAGGCCTCTCTTGACGCCCTCTGCCTCGATGCCTGCATCGCGTAGTAGCCCGAGGACCTTGGAGGCTAGCTCCGGATCGCCTTTGTGGGGGTAATTGACATCATAGTAATCTGGTGGGAATCCGTAGTAACTGTTTGTTTTCGAGATTTCTTATTTAGTGTTATGTTCAGGATACTTATGAAGAAGAAGTGAGGTTTAAGACGAACTCATAGATCAAATCATTCGTCACGGCCGTGTTGACCTGAATGTTACGTGGCCCAGCCTCCCAATGCGCCGAAAACACTACGATTGCCTTGGGTTTCACTTTTTGGGTGATCTCTTGGCCGATCTTCTGTAGGACCGGATAGACGGGATGTTCCGTATCGAACATTGTAGTTGGCTAGGTTAACTATTATTAGTTATGCTTTCGTGCATGGTTTGATGCGGGTTTTTGATCAAGACTTACACCGCCATGGCTCATGAAGTAAACGGGGGCCTTCTTCGCCATTGTCTTTGGAGAATTGTTGAAAAATCTCGCTGATACTGCGGACAAGGACGCTGAGAGCGGAAGAAGCGAAAGCAGTGTGGGAGATATTCTGTTTGAGAAGAAGTATGCCACGATTGCGATGAAAAGTGAAAAGATCACTATAGTTTTTCTATAAGATCTAGATTCCATTTAGATGATGTTGCAACTATGGGAGGAATGAATGAATGAATAGATACATTTATTTACCAATTAATTACACGCTTGAAATGTGATGATACCCTCAGCTGTTTGAATTTCTAATGAGACGCGGCTCAAGTGCTGTGCTGCTTTGGGCAATTACCAAGGATATGTCAGCAGAGCCAAGAGCGCCGTGGAGCCCGCGTAAAGATCGGTCGACATACGGGCGATTCTTTCTCGAACTTACTTACAGAGAGAGTAGGTACTGACACTGTAGATGGATCCCTGAATTCCCCCGGGCTAGGTTTACTGTAGCGCTCGTTTGTGCAGTTTAGGGCCTGGGGACTGCCGAAGTCCATGCCGGTGCGAAGACTTGGTTACGAGGTGCTGACCTAAGTAGTTCAAAGAGTAATAAAAGATTGTTATAAGCTAGCGACGATAATCCTTTTTGTCTTTTCTAGTTAATCACTCGTTAGATCTTGTTATATCCTCACAAAAAGAATGAATGAGAATAAGATTGTGACATACTGTACATACATACATCGATGATGGCGGGGTTGATTGCCCCCTCAGCTCTCCAGCTGTCTATAGCAGTATTACAATTGGAAGACAGGTAGCCTTTGGAGTCTTCTCATTACTTAGTAGAAGTAGTTACCTACCTGTCACTGTCACATGTTAAGTTAGCACCTGGTACTAAGACAGTTACACAACTTTGCAGCAGTGAATGATTCCAAGACCTCGGTCACCGCAAGACGCTTCGTTTTCTTCCCAGCTTTTCCGTCTTCTCATCCTTATCGCTATCTTCGGCTCATCCTACCCCACCTGTTCAGCTGATCCAACCTTGACCAATACTACCAAGATGGCATCACGAGCGAAGCCGCTGTTCTTTTCGGCATCGGCGAAGCATACGGCCACCGTCATATTTCTGCACGGCCTTGGCGACACCGGCTTTGGTTGGGCCGGGGCCGTCGAGGGCTGGATTCGCCGCAACAAGCTTGATGAGGTCAAGTGGGTATTGCCTCATGCCCCGCGCATACCCATCACCGCTGTACGTCGATCGTCTACGATGGAGAGACCCATATACGACTAGGCTGACCGCTTGTATAGGCCGAAGGAATGCCTATGCCCGGATGGTTTGATATCGTGAGTTCGAGGCCCTGTCCGTTTACGTGATACAACGTACGACATCAAGTCGTCGTGGCATTACTGTAACTCAGGTAGATATGGCATCTAACTGAATGACCAGCATGCATTAAACGGCGGAATCGACGATATCAGAGCCAATCAAGATGAGCCGGGCTTGCTACGGACGCGGGAATACGTTAACGGCCTCATCCAGGCCGAGATCGACGCCGGTATTCCCGCCAACCGTATCGTGCTGGGTGGCTTCTCGCAGGGCGGTGCTATGGCCCTACTCACGGGGCTGACAGCTAAGGTCAAGCTTGCGGGTATCGTCGGTCTCTCGTGCTGGCTTCCGCTCGACAGCAAATTCCCCAGTCTCGTCCAGGAGAGCGACCTCAACCACGAGACGCCCGTGTATATGGCCCACGGTACCGTCGACAGAGTCGTGCCCACGGCCTTTGGCCTGCTGTCATTTGATGGGCTGAAGAAGCAGAACTTCCCCGTCACGATGAAGACGTTCCCGTAAGTTGCTGGCTTTTGATCTGTATCTCTTTTTATCTACAATACGTGGTTGTTATTCTAACTCATGGATGCACAGTGGCATGGCCCACTCGGCTTGTCAGGATGAGTTGGATGAAGTAGAGGATTTCCTCCGCTCTCGCCTGCCGCCTCAGGAAGAAAAGAAGTCGGAACTGTAGAGCGCAAGGTTTAAGCGTTATCATCATTGTTGTTAGTGAAGGTCATCTTAGACAGCTTTTCCCACTCTCTAAACGGTAAGAAAATTGGTCGATGAGTAGAGAACTCAGCATGGATCAAAAGTGGCAGATATGATTTTTTGTCCCCTCTCAAGGGGTTTCAAGTATAGACCTATCTAGACTAGAACGTCAGAGAAGATAGTATTGAATCAATTTTTATTACACACATGTAATGTTCATACATGTCTAACTTATATCATGACTCAAAGAACATTGATAGTGTCACTTGTACCCACTAACGTTGTAGCATCTCTTTTCTTTATATCATCTCATTTCATCTCATCCCTAGTGAGACAAAAGATGCGTTTTCCCAAGGGAGATACTCGAATTTATCTTCTAAAGTATCTCACAATAAAATTGATTATTGTAAATTAGAGTGCACACTGAAGCAGGAAACTAGGATAGGTAGAATTACACTACGTACAGTAGGGCCGCTGTAGTGGAGGGGAGGGGCAGGTTGCAGGTGGTTATCTACAGAACCCCGATAGCACCTCGCGCCTGAAACCCTGAAGCCCCCCGACGCTGATCGCCGGCCAGGTGATCACAGCGCTAAGAGATAGAGGGGGGAATCACCTAACTTCCGACCCTTCCTTCACCTTTATCTCAACCATCAGCAGGCCAACACCAAGGTTCTCTCCCACATGCCTCCATGGTGTCCGACTCGTGATAAATCTTACTTATCGTAGGACTTTGTATCCGAGCTTCCTTCCCTCATCCTGTCGGCCCATTTCATCATCGAATGCCATTGTGTCCTATAGTCTTGTAACCCGACGTTATCATCCAATATCACAAGTTACCTACTTGCTTATCGCCTTAGCCCTGTTGCTCTCCAGAGGAAGTAAACAAATCCGACCAGTAATATCCTCCGATACGCACGTGGGTGCTTTGGGGTATTACGTATACGTCTCCTCGTAGGCCATCCTATCGCCAACCAACCTCGAGATTACACTCAAAGAACCGCACAATGCTACAAGGGCACCCGAGGGGGCCCGTACGCCCTCGCCATCGCGAGTTCCCTTGCCCGGGTCACCGACCTACTCCTACACCTCGACGGCAAACCAACTCTCGGCCCTCAACCTCCCGATGCCGCCCCCGCCGAGGCCTTCGCATACCGTCTTGACAAAGGCCGACCTCGAGCAATCGCAGCTAGCCTACTCAGATCTGCTCGCGACCGCCAAATCCTACCGCATAGCCCTCGCCTCGCTGTCCACCGCAGCCTCCACATTCGGCTGTGCCCTCGAGGCCTGCGCCCGCCTGAAAGAGTCCCGCGCGGACTCGCTCCTAAACATACCAGCCGGGCCGCCAGCCATCTTGTCCAACAGCTACACAATGAAAGCGACATCCTGCACCGCCGACCACATCCTAAGCGCCAGCGGGGTGCACCACCTAATCGCGAACCACCAACAAATCCTAAGCGAGACCGTATATCGCTCCTTCGAGGTGCCGCTGCTCCACGACATCGACAAGTGGCGGCGGGACATCGAGGACGCAGACGAGGCTTATCAAAAGGAGGTGGCCCAGCGCAGCCGCGAGATCCGCCGTCTGGAAAAGGAGGGGCTCAAGCTGCACAAGCAGCGCCGGCGTGACCTCTCCAAGTTCCGCGAGCACCTCGTGCAGCTCACCAGCAAGCTGGACGGGCTGTCCGCGCTACACGGAGACCACGCCCAGGGGCTGCTGCGCGAGAGCCAGGAGGCGAGCACCAAGATCCTCGACGCGAGCTGCTCGCTCGTGCGCGCCGAGGTGGACATCTTCGAGGGGCTGGCACGAAAGGGGTGGAGCGGCGGCGGCCTCGACGATCTGCTGGAGAGAGGCCGGGACCTGTTCGCGGCCGACGACGACGCCGTCGCCGCGGGAGGTTCCGGGTCCGCGGCTGGAGGAGGAAGCGCTGCCGCCGGCGACGGGACAAAGCTGTTTAGTATACTGCCGCCCAAGAGCATCCTAGCAGACACCGTGTCGGACCCGGGGGCTCGGGCCGGCCACGCGCGCTCCGACAGCCTGCTCGTCGAGACCGAGCGGTACCAGAGCCTAGCTGGCGCGGTCACGTCGGATCACGGGGACACGGAGAGTATCTTCTCTGACTTCAACTATAGCCGGGGCGTGCGTCCGTTCAGCCCGCAGCCTATACGCAGACAGGCGACGGACGTAATCATGGACCCGGAGTCGCTCCTCCTAGGCGACGACGAGTTCCGGGACGATCGCCAAGATGACGCGGAAGAGACGGACCAGGCTGATACTGTAAGGGGGGATAATGACCATGATGATCGGGAGTCTATTCATACGGAGCAAGAAGATGGGGATAACGATGATGAGAGAAATGCTACGCTTCGAACCAGGAGGAAATCTGCCTCGTCGCAGCAGGGTACACGACTCGGCGAGGACGAAGGGCAGACGGAGCTGTTACTGGACAAAAGAGAAGATGGTGATGATGAAGAAGCTGTCGAATCTCCCTGGCACAACGAAGGATTACGGAATGCTAGCCCCACACGCGCGGACGATACCTAGGGGAGACTGCGCGGGTGGAGTTTCGCTGGGAGACGATATTCGGACCTCCTGAGTCCCGGCGTAGGTGTTGGTATTGGTGTTATTGTTGGTGTTGGTGGTGGAACTGGAGGATCAAAACCAGAGCCGGATCTGGATTCTAGACTCGAACACAGTGGAAGACGAGAGGATAGATAGATGAAGGAAGAAAGCGCAAGTAGAAGAGAGACGGGCGTTCTTTTGCATTCGGTTACCTAGGTAGGTAGGCGTTGGTTCATAGGCCTTGGGGTCTCAATCAAGCCTTGACTCAAGCCTTGGGCGGCGTTGGATTTTGGTCCTTTTTTTCTTCGGTATTGATTACTTACTTTACTTACCTACTTGTTGTCTACCTAGCGAGGTAGGTACTTACTCAAGAACTATTGAAGGTATGGATAATGGTTGTCGGTACTTGTGATGTGTATTGCGTGTATGTAATGTAGTACGATGCAATGGCGTGATGAGGGTTATATATATTTATTTATATATTTTATATATGCCTACCTACCTCCTATAGCAGGTATTCATTCACCAACCTCGCCTTTAGGGTATTCTTGCTCAATGTTTGATTCCGGAACCGCATTGTTAGAGTATCTAAGTGTCTGAGGCACAACAGCGATAGTGGTGACATCTGTGCTTGATTCTGTGATAGGTAAATATGTTGTTTAACGAATGGGGAAGGGAAGAAGGTAATTAAATAAGAGATTTCCTGAGGCCTCGTCGGTACCTAGATATGATCTAAAGAGAGGCATATAAAAGAGCACTAGCTACCTACCTACCTGACAAGGGAAGCACTATTATCACGGAACACCAGTCAGGTGAATAGAAGCAGAGGAAGTAACACGTAATCCATGCAGGTGATTTTCATTAGGTAGATAAGTAGGTTACAACAGAAGTCACCCTCCGCGGTACTAGTACAGCAACATGGCTTAAAGAGCGCTCGCTGGGGCGTGAAGAGTCAGCAACTAAAATATACACTCTTCAACATGTGTGCGGTAATCTCTGTCCAGAACAATGCCAGGCTATATCCGCTGCTTTGCGATATGCCGATATTATGCGAGTCGTGAACGAATTGTGTGGTTGAGAGACATGATTCTTTTCAGGACCTTGTCAAGCCAAGGCGTGCAAAGGTTATGCCTCGGGGCATTTAAGACCCGAGTCCGATTACACGCTTCAACGCTCGTTACACTCTTACTTGATAGCTCAAGAGATTCAGCTGCATCAGTCTTCCTTATCGCCGCTAACGAGTTCGTGACCAAAGAGCCGAAACCAGTAGTCAAGCCAGTACATCATCTTCCAGTAGAGGCTCGCCTTGTTCATGTCAAACTCGCCCACGTCGTTGCGGGGTACCTCGTTCCCGATCATGGCGCCGCTGAACCAACCCAATAGCGGTATAAAAGCAAGAATGCGTTCCGAGAACGTGGGGCTCCTCCTCAGGGCCGCGTCAGCGGGCAACAGCGTTATCTTCCTAGCGCTCGGGATACGTCTACTCCTAGTAGTAGAAATCGTGCTCCTACTAGAAGCGATGACTTCTGGCTCAGGTTCATGCTCTTCGGGCCTGGGTTCCGAACCTGTTACCGTGGCTGTCGAGATGGTTGCCGAGGATGCTGATACAGTTGCTGACTCGATGGATTCCTCCGAGGCCTGGGATTCCGATGGCCATGCACCTGGATTTTTCCCTGAACGGCTCGTTCGATCCGTAGCGAGAGCCTGTGAGGATCTTGACGAGTTTCGGCGGTGTTCGTGGCGAGACTGCGACGAGCGTCTCGGAGGATCTCGAACAGGGTTTGGCCGAGCGTTCTCTTCAAACATACCAGCGTTGCCTACACCATCGAGAATAGCCACGTTTTCCATAGGAGGTAGGCTCCGGTACCGCTCTGCGTATACGAGATGACCTAAAATGGACTGGGGTGAGGCGTACAATGCAGCACCGGCTGCTTCTTGCGACTCGAATGTGACCTTGATCCAGTGCTCTCCGCCGGCGATCTTGTTGACCTTCTCCCTCTCGGCTCTCGTCAAAGGCTGCCTCCGTGTCAATGCGGCATCGCGCAGGTCCGATTTGTACCGTCGCGCCTCGATGGGCGGCTCTCTGGAGTAGTCTTCGCATATCCTGCCGGCAAGCTGTTCGTAGTGGTTGATGGCGGCGTACTGCTGGGAAGGGGATGCGTAGCCTCGGAGGATCAGCTCGACGGGCTCTCTGTGGGGGGTGGTGACGGGGTTAGCCGACTTGGGTTCGTCTTGTCTCGATTTCCGCTGTGATGGCTCGGCCCTGCTCTCGGCCTGTTTGGCCAGGTAGGTGGAAAAGACCCTGTCGGCGCTCTGCATGGTGGCATCTTCGCGTTTCGGAGGCGCGCTGCCTGTCCTCGATCTCGATCGTCTTGTTGATTTGCCGAAGGAGCCCGTCTCGTTGATTTCGCGGGCGCGGGTGCGTGGCACATTGCGCTGACGGTCGTTTCTGTTGATAGGTACGGTAAGCAGATGTTGTGATGACCAATGCCAGACAGATGGAAAGCTTCAGAAGACTTACTCGGGCCAGATCATGGCATAAGGGCGTTGGATGCCGTCCTCGCCCGTGTAGAGCTCCTCGTCGGGCACGTTATGCAAAATGAGAGGGGGCATTGTTTATGTCTGGGATATTGCGCCCGGGAGGATTACTTTCTTTTAGAAACGGTATCAGGTTTCAGGCTAGGAACAGATACACTGTCTGAACAGGTAGCGTTGCAGTACAGAGACAACGAGGAGAGTATCGAAGAGGCGCGATAGGGTAGGTTGCGAGTAAAACCAACGAGACAGACAGTCTGCGGCAGCTGGTGATAGAAGAAGGTAAGGTACCTAGGTACAACAAAAAAATGCGGCTCTCAGGAATCTCAACTGAGCGACGCCGCTTTTAGCCTAGCAACCTTGACAATCAGGAGTATCACAAACCCACCAGCCTGTTTGTGGCTCAGTCAGGTAGTGCGCAGGTGGGTTTAAGTGGATACTCACTGTGATATAAATAACAATCTAGCGATACCGAATATTGAAACCGTGCAAGCTTATTGTACAGCGCCAAAAAAATAATAAAAAATATTATGCTTATAGACCACTTAAATTTGTTCTCCTTTAACAAATTTCTTTTTTCTTTTTTTTTTACGTGTAAGGTTTAATTTTTTTTCGATTTTATATTTAGTTATTAGAATATTGTTATACGTATTGTATCAACTTGTAGGTTTTATATTTTGTGTTGCAGCAAAGTTATCGTTGGTCGAAAATCGCCATGTTGTAGGAGAAAAGGGGTGGGCCAATCGTTATACTTGGCCAAAAGGGGGCAGGTAACGTTAGTTAGAGCCGAAGCGAATTTTAGTAGTTTCTGCGGTACGTCAGCCTTTCAACCTACTTTGCCGGCTTCCTAGGAAGTCGCTTGATTTTATTCTTCCTTACCATTTCAGGGGCAAGTGCACATTTGTTGTATCGTTTGGTTGACCTTACAATGGTAGTCCTAAATCCACGACAGCAGATCTTTTTTCTAAGTCACAACGCGTATCACGACATGTGATTGCATATATTAGCGCTTGTCATGCGAGTGGCCTCACTATGCGGGCCGGCAGCGAGGACAAACCAACAATAAGGCGGGCAGCCATGGAGGCCCAACAGGAATGGAAATGGCTGTCCAAAAGAAGGCCGGAGGCCGGATTAGATTGTCTATATAATGAGGGAATTTCTCTCTCTTCCGGAGAAGGATTTGTTCCTGGATTCCTTAGACCCTTAGAGAATTATTATGAATATGCAGTTGTTCCTAGACTCTAAGTTGTAGAGATCTACCCCTTGTTACAATCCTGCAGGTGGCGCATCTTTGCTATTCGTATAGGATGGCCAGTTGTGAGACTTGAGATGACCTAGAATATCGACTACTTTTATTCTCTTTCCCGACTTTCCCTATCGACATGCCCACCAAAACAAAATACAAAATCTACATTGCTGTTCACAAGGGAGACCCGATGGACTTTTCCAAATTTCGGCACACTGGTATCTGGTGTGTGCCAGAAGACGACTCCCCACACTATTACTTTCACGTCAAAGGGTTTACGGGTGAATTCGTTTTCGAACGCCGCAAAAACTTCGACCCTACAGCTTCGAGAACTTTTGCAAAAAAGGTCAGGGTCGGCAAGACCAAGCGTTCTGTGGCTTCTTCCGAGCTTGCAGCACAGATGGAATCAGTATACGTGGGGAACGATGACCCCGAATTCAATTGCCAGCAATGGGTAGACTTCGCCCTGAGGACACTATATCATAATGATTATCTGAGTGAAGAGCAATATAACTCGGGTCTGGATGGGATGATTGAGGCAACGATGGAGGCCGAGGATGAATGATGATAATGATGATGATGATGATGATGATTCTCTTTAACGTCGTGAGGGTGACTTCTGTACTCCCACATCTCTGACCTCCAAGGGGGCACTTGTCACGGAACGCTACGGATTAACCCCGGAACCCGGGGGTACTGGGCACGGGCCCATGGCCCGGATATATATACAAGCTAGATAGATTCTGACCTTAGAATAGGGGTTTTCCCTCCTTCGTGCAATAACAATAAGTCAATACTGGCCCTACCAGCAGTTGGAACTGTGACAGTACTATGAATGTGATACGCTTTTGTATATTACAATGGTACCAGAATATGCTTTCGTGGACTTAGCATACCAGGGCTTGTGGTTTCTACATCTAGATCCTCCAAGCTATTATTCGATCCACACCTCTATATCGTCTCGCTACGCCTTTAAATATTTGTTTTGCTAGTATACCTTTTCCCATTGTTCTTGTATAACTTCGTGCTTATACCGGTAAAAACTTGGTAGGGAAAAACCCGTTAGTTAACTTGAACGAGTGCTAGCGTAGCTTTTTGCTTACGTTCCGCGGTCCACGTATATATAAGTAGTTGTTTCGTTCGGTACCCTAGCCTCGTATCTTAACGTACTTTCCGACCCCGGGTCCCTTATTCCGTGGTGTTTTAGATCCAACGATAACGTATATAGCTCTGTATCGTCGTACCGGTATACGTTGGGCGATCTAAAGTATTAGTATTCGTCCCCGAGGGTAGGAATACGGCTTGTTGTCAACTGTACCAAAGCGGGAACTCTATATATTCCTCTTTCTCAGTGGCCTATTAGTGCGAATAGAAAATCCCGCATACAAATTGTATGGCAGATCCACTAATTACACTAACAGTAGGTGCCAAGACCGGTAGTTGAAGGAGGGAAGTTGAGGCTGAGGATGAATCTCTGGCATAGGGACGATTTCTATTGACTTGGGAGTAGATGGATGACTCATGGTTTAGGACGGTAATAAAACTAGCTACCCTATTGTACCTACGAGCTTTGCCACTTAGATAGTGCGATGAAATCAACCAACTCGTCATGATACAACTGGGGGAAAATGTGCTCAGCGTACTGTTTCCAGTCCTTATCAGCAGTGCGCTGGAAGAACTTGACGTACTCCCAGTATTCTGGGTACCACCCGCTGTCTTCCCAATCCACAAGTCCACTGATTTTCCCGTCTCGAACCAAGATATTTCTGGGCGTGAGATCACAGTGTGTGAGAACAATGCGATGATTAGTTCGCAAACGCCGCGAGATCGCTTCCTTCACGAGAGGTGGTATGTGTTCATGGAGGGATGACAATAAGAAATTGTTGAAGCCAGCCTCGTCATAACACGGTGGTGAGTGGTACGTAAAATGTAATCGTGTGTCACGTATCTCAGTCCCGTCACAAGCGCCAATGATGTCTGTTGGGGGGACCACAGATCTCATAGTTTCAAGTAACCCTCCAAGTTGCTGGGCGATGTCTGTTTTCTGGTCAATCGACATGTCGGCCCACAACACGTCGAGGTTTTGTCCTTGGATGTAGTCCATATGTATATGATTTTGACCATCGGGAGCTGCATCTATCTTGTGGACGTTGGGAGCTGGGATTCCAGCATTGACGGCGATTTCCAGCGCCTTCGCTTCTCCTATGGGAATGCGCTTCCCGGATTTGACGACAGTATTGTTAGGACGTAGTATGACCTTGCGATTGAACATTTTGTGCAAAATAACGGCATCTTTCCAGTTACTGAGCAAATTAGTAGTACGTAGAACAATCTCGAGAACTTACCCGGTTCCATCTCCTCTTCGGATTCGGAGTCATCAGATGATCTCGCCTGTCCAGCTGACTTTCTCTTTTCTCTAAGTTTGCTGAGATAGAGGGACTCGCCCTGCCGTCTGCCACGTGAGCGCGATACAGCGTAAGTTGTCGAAGTTGTGGTTTCAGGGACTTCCATCGTTTGTGAGTCGAAAACCAAAAGGATTGATAATGAGGGACTAAGGATGTTTTCATAATCCTCTGTCTGTCATGCTTGCAAAAATCGGTGGTGGGTAGGTGCCACGCCCCACTTTATTTAGACTGACTGACGGTGCACTTGAGCCGAGGGAGCCTGAGCAAAAGCGGCAACAGCTCTAATCCCAATTTGTGGCCTGCGTCAAGAGTGGTAGGTAGTATAAAACCTAGAACCTGATTGGCAAATGTAAGCTGCTGCATTAAGCTTTGCACTTTCCATAGCAACTGCGCTAAGGTACCTAGCGACCAGGGACTGACCAGGTACTTACCGATACCACGTCAAGGCCTACGAACAGTGTAACCGTTACTTAACTTCATAGTCTAGGTACTTCTAGCGCCTGACGTAACAATTCAACCATCCATGTGAAAGCTTAACCCTGCTACAGCTACCTAGTGTCTACCTACCTATCTTATGCCCCCCACCACCACCACCACCACCACCAAAACTACAACTTCTCAAAATCGACGACATCAGCTTCACTCATATTTTCATATTTTCTGCCATTAGTTTACCTGTCCATTTCAATCACAGCACCCAATTGCCGCCATGTTTGGATTTGTAGGTACACCCGCCATCGCCATCGCCAGTCCCCGAGCGCTTACCCCACCAAAGAGAGCATTTCATTTACTGAGAGGATGGAGAATAGCGCAAAACCCTCGACATCGTCACCCTCTTCCACAAGGCTGGCTCGCCCGCCTCGGTGAGGGCTGCTGCCGTCCTAAAGCAAGCCTCTACAAATGCTGCAGAAGCCTCTACGAATGCCGCAGAAGCCGCCACCGAGGAGCAGACAAAAATCCATCGTTCTGACTTCGAATTGAACATCACCGAGGAACCTCCTACCGAAGACCAGCTCAAGACCATCCTTGAATATGTTGGCAAGAGCAAGATCAGCTCTATTGTACAAGGCGCCACATCAGAAAACGATGCCCTCAAGAAATTCAAGCAGAGCCCCGACAGCTTCAAGCGCCCCATCGTAGGTCACGCCTGATACGCCATATTCTTCCCTGCTTTGTTTGTTTGACTGTTTGCTCATATACACATAGATTGTCGATTGGAACAACGGCAGAGCCCTTGCATCAGACAAGGAGTCGGAGATAATTAAGATGTTGGACCAATTGAACGGCAAATAAGTGCTTCCTGGTATCTAGCTCTTCTAAGTGTATAGTAAGCAGCCCCTTCTGTATTCGACTTCACTGGCCAAATTGTTTGCTGAACGTTTATCAAGATCCAACTTCACCTTGTATTAGGAATGCGGGCATATGTAGTATTATAATGGGGCAGGAGGAACAATACCCAGGCCTCAGCCATTCTATCTGAATAATCGAAGCGGTCGTTCACATTGCCTCTATTAAGACATCTATCTACGCGGTTACGCTACACGGCGTTGCTCGACTTGTACTATATCCGTCGAATGATGCAAATACAAATTCTCAGCTCTATTAATAAATAGCATATCGCGCCCTCCTATTTTCAGGATAAATGTGAAATTTCTAAGCTCAACAGGATGAAAACCACAGGTCCTTCCACTGGGCAGACAGACCGCTGTTTAGACATATGCACTGAGCCGGTGATTATTCGTATCGACCTGATACCTACATCCTAGGATTACCGGCCTGCTGGGTGCAGATTTGGCTTGAATTCCCTCGAGGATGTATCCAGACATAATTGTTGCCTAGCTCAGCGAATGCCTTTCGAATTGGAATAAGCAATCAAATAGCCGTCGCCAACAATGCTGTCTCTAATTCAACTCTCCAAGTCTCTCTTTTCTGTTACCCCAGAAACCTCTATGCTGCGTCCCCAGACACTTCCGTTTCTTCCTCGGGTTAATTTTGAAAACACCCACGCCCATTACTTACCATCACTTGCCTGCACCCCCTCCTTCTTACGACATCCTCATCTTCCCGCTCTGAATCGCACCTTGTGGTCCTTCTATTCTCTGTGTGCACACTCCTTTCTGTTTTCGAGTTGTCTCGCTAACAGCTGACGGATACCTTGTCGGAGCCTTCGTGCTCCTTAGAAACACTACACATTATATCTATCCAGGGCTCCTTGAGGCACCATTTAACTCTCCCGCACTCCGGTTGCCCACTCTACTACCGTACACCCTTGACCCCCTCTTCAACGTCCCCCCAATAAAGAATCGTCACAATGGCACCCAAGTATCAACTTTACAGTGGATTCGCTGTCAAGGACGCACTTGCACTCGCTGGCTCACCGAGGTACGGGTTGAAGTTTCAAGAAGGCGAGCCACCAGTGGCTTTCTTCACGGAGCCGCCCAAGAATTCTACTGCTGTCTTCTCGACAGTATTTGGCACGAGACCCTTTCGGTTGGTTGAAAATCCCACTCCCGAGCGTGAGGGTCATTACTGGTGGGCAGCAGAAATCCAGCGCGTCTGCGACGAATTGCGGCGGAATCTGCCAGACGTATGCAGAAAGATCGAGACGCCTCAAAATTATTGGGACCTATACAAGTATTTTGACGCCTACGACATCTACTATCGAGGCGCCCAGAACTTGTGGAATGTCATCAATACCTTCGTTTTCGAGAATGAGTATGCGCAAAGACTTGTCGACGACGAGCAAAAACTGCAGACAGAGCGGTACACGCCCTTATTTGAATATTTCGCTTCGGAACTTCTGAAAAGGCCCGAGATACAGACTAAGCTCGCAACGTGGGATAGGGAAAGACAACGGGATGTCCTAAAGGTTTTGACCGCATACGAGCTGCGGATATTTGAGGAGTATGAGAAGTACCCCGACTATTTCCTTGAGGCAATCAGAGCTATCTTTGTGAGGCGTTACGAGAATCTCAGAAAGGGGCCTGGTTCGCTCGCTCCTTGTCTCGCACCTGTTGGTGAGCCGACGCCAGACTTGCCTGTACCGGATTACCTAGGTAAGTGTACACTTGTTTGCCGACACTCTAGCCTGGCCTACTTACCTCCACCTACCTACCTATTTGCATGACCTGAATATTGCTTTTGCTAACTAGGTTACTGTAGCTGGTCTGCGCCACTACCTGGAGTGCATAGAGACTTTGGATGACCCTTTTATGGACAAGTTCGAGATCCCTAACAGAATTATCAACGGGATTGTCATCGCCGACGGAACGTCAAAAACGGCCGCTGCCAAGGCTAAGTATGAGGCCGCCATCTCCAACAATCTGGCCCGCCAGAAAGGTATGCGATAACTCTATGCGATAACTCAATGCGGTCTTCTTTCTTTCTTTTTTCTCGGCGAGCTGGAATTCGATTCTCGGCATCTTGCCGGTCCGTGCTAACTACCTATGATAGCTGTGCAAGCGAATGGCGCTCATAGGCCACCTCTAAAGTCGGTGCCGGCCGAGAATGTCAGCTGTTTCTCTAAGAAGAGCAGTGGTACGATGCATCGTGTTTCTACCACGGAGCGATGCGTGAGCGCACCTAGCATCGGTGGCAATCCAGCGAACATGCTTAGTGATACCGTTACCAAGGAAGCTCGTGTTTATCCCGGCGATGGTCATGAGGTTGACAAAAAGCTCATGGGATGTCGGGAACCGGCCAGTCCAGACAACACAAGTAGTGATTTCCCCGGGGCGGCAAATACACTTCCAGTTTCCATGCCTGCTCCGGGTAGCCACAAGCACCAGGACCCGACAAACATGAATCAGAGTCTACCTCAGAATTGCTATTATCATGTTCAAAATCCAGTCCCGGCATATCAAATGTCGGGAACTCGCCATCGTGGTATGTCTCAGGGTCCGTTTGCTCACCAGATTCCACCACTTCCAACACACCAACAACATACGTATGGTCCTCCACCTACGATACAACAATCACACCAGCCTCACCCGACCCATCATATTCAACCTAACGACGGTGGTTACGCTGTTCATTCGGCCCCTCCTTATTTTCCAGCAGAGTTGAGACAGAAACTACCTGCATTTACTAATAGCCCAGAAGGCTTTAGTCAACATAAGAGGAATCCCAGCACCCGAACCTACGGCAGGGGAAAGTGGCAGCAGATTGGGTCCGACGACATCCACGGCCCCAAGGTTGTTTTCCGCAAGGAAAGTGTACTCAGCTGGGAAGATCAGAACCATAGCATTGGCAAGTGGCAAGATAAAGAATCCAATCAGTCCGGTAGACGCATCTCAACTGCTAGCAACAATAGCAACCATCACCGACTTAGCGACCACCACCCGCAACAGCACACCATGCATACCGGTCCCCGCCAAACTGACAGAGATTTTGCTACAATGGGAAGGAACTTACAGACATCAGGGGCCTCAGGTCATTTATGGGGCGAGTTTAGGTGTGTGAACGTTGGCAGACCCGTGAATGTATTCGCCAAGTTCGATCCTTGCCCCTGTGGCAAATGCAGGGATAGAGACCGAACCGTCTTCGTCAATCGATTGAAAGAAGGTATCAACCAGACCGAAGGCGCCCTACAGTGTTTGAAGCAGCATTTTAATAAATTCGGCTCCGTCGAAAGCGTAAAAGCACTTCCCTCCAATCCCACCTGCGTTCACGTAATGTGAGTGGATATTCCCTGATCTGTAGACCGTTGCTCTGCACTTGACTAACTTGAGTTTTCATAGGTTTGCGAACATTCAGAGCGCGGTAGCCGCTGTTAATGCCGAGCCTGATGTGCAGATTGACGACCTAGGCGAAAGACCGTTTAGAGTACAATTCCGGACTGGATCTCAATTCTTCACTCCCCATGGCCCAAAGAAGTTCGCACAGAATGTACAAGGGGCAATTCCTGGGTCTTTTGGCGTCCAGTTTAACACTTGGCATCATACTTCTTTATCTGAACAACAACAAGTCGTCTCGCCTGGTGGCGTGGCCCCCAAAGGTCAATCTCCCGCTGCCGATCTCAATGCTGCCCCGAAGCATGCTTCAGACAGAGCAGATGAAGCAACTATGCAATCCAATCGTGGGATAGAGACTACCGGAAGGTTGTCTTACTCGAAGATGACCAGTCCAATCATCACACCCCACCCTATACACGGCCTCGTGGTAGTTGACGCAAAGTATAGGCATAGTATCGGAAGGGATCAAGGACAACATAGTGTTCAGCATGGTAGGGCGTTGTCTGGCCGCAACACTCAAGAATTAGTCGGAGATATAACCGATCCCACTCATGACGTTACTACTTCTCGTCAGGCTAGCCATCATGGCACCCCTAATAATACAGTAGAACTAGACCATAGCCCGCCCCAGACGGTCATTGCTCCTAGCAGTTCACCGGATAGTCTTGCTCGAGTACCTGAAAATGGAGACTCAGCCAAACCAGACGAGGAAGCAAGCATAGACTATGGCACAGTTCGTGTCCGGCCTGGAAAGGCTCGATATATGGCAATACCCCCGGCTTGGCGGCAAGAGTCTACATCACCTCAAAACGAACACAAGACAAGATCTCAGTATCTTGAGATAACTTCACAGTGTGGTTTAACGCCAATTAACAAAGCCGATAGTCAACCTATTCCGCCTTTGACCACGAGTCGCCAGGAGATGGAGACTATGAAACAACCCCTAGAAGATAGCAAAGCTCCGTCACAGCATGAGAGCGGTGGGAACAAGATGCCGGCAGAGGATAAGAATCTCAGTGAGCACCATGACTCCTGCTCTCACGTGAAACGGAAAGCCAGCGAAACAGACAGTGGTGAGAAGGCACCCGATCAACCCTCTCCCAAGAAAAAGTTCTCGAAAGTCATCCAGCCGCCCGACTCCCTGCCCGGACCCCAAACCTCCGAGCCTGGGCATCATCAACAACACAAACAGCAAGCTGGGGAAACCAGTAAGACCAAAACTGGGAAGAAGAAGAAGAAAAACAAGAGCCGTCAGAACCCAACTACACAACCGGAAACGTCCAGTGATACTTCTACAGCTGCGCCTTTTGAAGCGAAGACATTCAAACCTGCCATCGCCACTTCCAATCTACCACCGTATCCCCAGCAGCATATCCAGAGAGAAACTCAACAGAACTCTGAGCCTGTTTTCGTTCGCATACCCCCAACCCCCCCAAGATTCGGGAACCTGCTCGATGAAAGTGAACCATTTCCACCTTACCGGGACCTTATGTCCGGTCCTCAGATGTCACCCATCGGCCACAGAAGCCATGCTAGCTGGTTAGGACCCAATAGATCGATGTCGAGTAATGCATCGACAATCATAAATATGCATGAATGTGGTCCGAAGAACTATAGGTTCAATCCTGGGGCTCAAAACTTTGTCCCTGGTCCTGCAAATACTAGCTACAGGGATTCTAATTGGACATTTGATCCTCAGGCATCTGCAATGCCCAATCCACAGGACGGAAGCTATGCTTTTCGCTCACCAGGCCGTCTTGTCTGGGGCCAACAGGACATTAGAATGCAGGAAGCTCCGCCGCCACGAATGCAGAGAAGGATTGAGAGAACTGACTCTAATATGTCTGCAGTCGGCCAACCTCCTATTCAGAAACCGACACAAGTCCAGTTGTCGAATAGCGAGAAGGTTGAGGATAAAAAGGTAGATACAGAGAACTCCAAGAGTGTCGACACCAAAGACGAAGCGGTGCCCAAACCCACCGGCAAGGAAAACAAGGAAAACAACGGAAGCAAAGCGAATACCGGCGCGAAGCAAGGCGGCGGCAAGGGCAAAGGCAAGTCTAAGAATGCCAAAGCAGGCCGCAACGACCAGAAGAGCGCGATCCAACCTCCAGTTGACCGCAAGGGCGAGTCGACAAAGCCTATCGGATCGAAAGATGCAACTCACAACAAAGTTGAAGCCGCCATTGATCGAAAGCCGGAGGTGTCAAAGCAAGATCTACCAGCCGAGGCTTCTTCCACCAAGAGACACGCAGCTGTCGAATCCAAAGCAAGCGAATCATCGAAGCAGCAGCACGACGACGGGGCAAAGGACGTCAAGGCAGCTCAACCTGATAAAGGGAAGGGCAAGGAGATTCTCGACGCCGAGAAGAAAACCATGGCGAAGGAGGTCGAGAGCGTGACAACTACGACCAAAGCCAAACCGAAGAAAACCCAGAACGACGACAAAGCCGCCGCCACACACCACCCCGAGCCACGGGCTGCTGCTTCCAAGACGTCCGAAACCAAGACGGCCACGGCCCCCACGACTTGCACGACGCCTACTCCAAGCACAGAACAGACCAAGCCAAAGCAGGGAAAAGCGAAGAACCGCGCCCCCAACAAGAAGAGCGTCGGGGCGCAGCAGCAACCTCCCACCATCGCCAGGCCGAGTACCGGTAAATCCACGCCCGAGGCCGAAATTCCGGAGACGAGGCAGACTGGGTCGGTGGCGGCAGAGGGCCAATCTAAGACCGTTCCTGCGCCGCTCAAGCCTCTCCCTGCACTTGCGCCTATCCCGCTTTTTGCACCTGGGGTGGCGTGGCGGACGGTAGCTGCGAAGAAGAAGACGGAGGGGGTGGCGAAAGATGCCAAGGAGGCTAAGGAGGCGGAGAAGGGGCCGCCGCCTGGTGGAGAGCGGAAGGGGGGTTGAGCGTTCCCAGCCAGCGGTGACGCTGGGTTGGTGGGTGCGGGGGTATGGTTTGCGATGGGATTCCACCGGGGGGGTTCTGGTCGTTAGGTATCTGCCGATGGCGATGTCCTCTTTGCTGTTACTTTTTTCTTTCTTTCTTTCTTCTTCTACGTTACTGCGCCACTGCACGTGTGTGTTGTTGTTCTGATCTGCGTACGATTCGGTTTGAAAAGAGGGTGATGGATGAGGAATGGACATGATGCGTTCGGTTGTCTTCACGACCTCACGCGTCGCGACCGGGTAAAGGAGTTAGGAGTTAGGAAACCTCTTTGCTTGTTTACGAGTCGTTGGCTATGCGATTGGCGTTGAGTCGAGAAAGAGTGCATTGCATTGCAGGTCTGTTTCGTTGGGGGGGGGGGGGTGAAACAAACGGGTTGCCTGGGACCATTCTCGTCGATTCGCTCACTATCTGGTGAGACTGCGAACTCGATTCATTCTGCATCTCGGGAGATGGATACAATACGAAAACGAAACGATAGTTGTACATTGTTGTAAAATACGCATTTTGGGGGGGAATCAATCTGGTTCGTACTGCCCATAGGAGGAGGTATCTACTTACCTACCTGCTGAATCGATTTGTTTCATTGCTTATTGTGCCCGGTTATGCGTGGTTTGATGAAGTAAAGTGAAATGAAATGATTGGAAGCAGGGTTCATTCATATCGAAGTGATTGAGAGAGGAATAGCTGTCCTGGGAATAGGGATTGAGAAGAAATTGAGACGTTTAATCAGTACTTTTGTTGTGGGTTTCAGCGTATGATGCTTTCTGATGATATATTCTTGTGTAATTGATCCATCCCCCTGATATACTTGGTGGGAGTCGCCGAGGAAATGTAGGGGTACATCTTGGTGTAAAACTTGCCGGCGGTGATAGACAGGAAGCCCGATTAGGTCGTCATATATCTACCGTACGAACCACCTCAAGGCATAATCTGGCATGGTAGCTTGGTATCGTCATATATGAAGTATATCCACGGGTTATAGACACAGCGCATCCCTCGTCCAAACATGGGGCATACGTAATATCAGCTCAAAGCTTTGTCCGAGCCCAGCCCAATACTTCTGTTTTCCCGCCGGGTTCTGGTTCTAATCGTCGTCTATTGTTTTGGTGTAGGTAGAGTATATGTACAGCACAAAGATATCATATCACTTATACATCGCTCTTGACGAGATTCGACACGGTGTCCTCAATCTGCTTATCGGAAAGACCTGAAACAGTGTTAGTCCCGCAAGTAATCCCCCCGGACGAAGACAGTGGACAATGAATGACATGTTGTGGTTGTCGCATACCTTCTAATGACTGGCTCTTCTCTTTTCCGAATTCTGTGTCCCTTTGGTGTTAGCGTTGCTATATCCCTTCCTATTTTGATTCTTCCTTTTAAGGTTCTGTCTGTCTACGGGGCCTCGTAATGGGAAACGGGAGATTGTATGAAACTCATGGATGCAAGGTTCGGGATGGGGGGGTGAACGAACCGTATCGGGTGTAGATCTTGGGGATGGTGCCGGCTGCTTCACGAATGAGGATGGGAGTGTGCGGGTTGTTCTTCTTCATGGTCGGGTATGCGCGCGTGAGGAATGTCCTGTATTTGGGGGAAATGATATATATCAGCTTCGAGGTGGTGGATGCGATGAGTTGAGTTGTATAACAGATGGAAAATCAGACGCACCTCGTGGCGGCGCCGGTCTCGCCCTGGCAGAACAAGAAGCGGACCTCCTTCAGGGCCGTGGTGAAGACGTATTTGCTCGACATGTTCGCGGTGCCGCCGGCAGAGGGGTTGTGGATGTGCGGTTTAGGTGTGATCGAAGACGTCGACGAAATAGAGTTGGATGGCCTTAGCTTCCAGGACAGGGTCCTCCGGTACAACGCCGCTAAGAAACCGGCTTTTAGCTTGGAAGCCCCATTCAGAGCCGCTGCATTTGCAAGCAGCGCAGTTCAGCCAATCAGACCGCTCAATTGATGGCCATACAGTAAAGCCCTGATATTTGCAAGAGATGGGTTACGCGGGTTTTTAACAGCATGAGCTGTTATCTATGTATTTAAAAGAATCCCACTACTGCGGTACTGGGATACGTAATGCCCAGAATCTTGGAAGCCCAAAGCAGGGATCCGTCTGACCTCCGATTATCTCCGGTGTCTCCATCAACATTTTCAATTCCATTTCATTGTACCGTAATCGCACTCGCACTCACACTCAGCGAATCTCAACCACCACGGACTACCGCCGTCGGACTTGGAACTCTCCACTCTCCCTCTTCCTCCCCTCTCTCTCCCTCGTCTCGATATCCCGACCAGTCTCGTCGCAACTACGTCAATCAAGTTCTTTGACGACAGTACACACAATCACAATGCCTGCCACGACCACCATGTTCCGCGCCGCCAGGCCCGTCTTTCACCAGAGCTCACGTGCGCCTTTCCGCAGCCAGTTCGCCCGCGCATCCGGTCGCCGCTTCCAGAGCACAGCCGCCGGCGAGGGCCCTTCAGCACAGCAACAGGCCAGTTGGTTCAAGCGCATGTGGGATTCGCCCATCGGCTTCAAGACGGTGCACTTTTGGTGAGTAGTCCGACCACGTATCTGTTCAGACAAGAACACCCAAGTCCGGGGTGCCAGGGTGCCAGGGTACCAGGGTGCTTGCGATATACTATGTCATAACAACTTGCCCCTCTACTTGTGTCACCGTGTCCCGTTACACGAACCCCCTCCTCTCCTCCCCTCTGTTTCTCCGTTCCTTGTCTGCATCATCTCAATTGCGCCTTGAACTCGCAACTAACCGCCCCATCCCACAACTCAGGGCCCCCGTGATGAAATGGGCCCTGGTCATCGCCGGAATCGGCGACTTTGCGCGCCCGGCCGACAAGCTCTCCATAACCCAGAACGCCGCCCTGACCGCCACCGGCGCCATCTGGACCCGCTGGTGCTTCGTCATCACCCCGCAGAACTACCTCCTCGCCGCCGTCAACTTCTTCCTCGGCTGCGTCGGCGTCGCCCAGCTCACCCGCATCGCCCTGTATAACGCCTCCCAGAAGAAGCTGCCCGAGAAGGAGGCCGAGGCTGCGAAAGACGCCGTCAAGGCATAAAGTGATTGATTGATTGATTGATTGATTGATTGATGCGATTTGGGATGGACGGTGACTGGTGAGAAGAGGGAGATGGTTATGTCCGAGTAACACGGCGTGATACGAGGGAGAGCTGGATTACTGGACCGAGAGACGACGTACGAGACGCGGATTAGCCGAAATAAAATCCTTCCGCACTTCCCTATAGACGATGGCAACCGAGAAAGGCGACAGGGCATTCTTCCTTACACTGCATCCCCCCGGCGCATCACGAGCATACGAGACGGGGTTGGGTCCGGTCCATGGGATGGGGGCAGTATACATACATATCAGAACAGAGTACAGTTCGTCGGATGGATGGATGGATGGTGTACTATTACATAACATCGTATAGGATTTTCACCTTTTCCGGGTCCGGGCTATCATTGGCCGGGGAAATTAGAAACAGGTGCTCAACGAGCTTATATCGCATCACACATACCGCCCGACGTTTCTGGTGGTTTGGCTTCAACATTATTTTACCTATTCATTCACTTGACGGCTTATAGATGTCGGAATGAGCTTTATTGCATTCTTGGTTCCTTGTGTCCCTACGCCCGTGCTATGATGTGATGCGATACGTACCTAACCCCCTTTTCATATGCAAAAATCGACACAGACAAAAGTAAGAGCCAGTAGGTATTGTATAGTGACACGGAATCACCAATAGTAATCTCGCCTGACCAAGCGACGAAACGAAGGACACAATAGAAAAAGACCAGAATGCTCAAGGAAGCATTTGTAAACATTCCACCCAGGTATGTACCGCCTAAACCCTATCATACATGGATGCCATAAAGAACGGAGAACATATAGAAGCCCCGGATCCCCCCTTTCCGTACGCATTTCAAATCCCAATTGCCCCCGTCTACCGTGTGTTCTCGTCATCATCGTCATCCTCACCGCGCGGCTCAAAGTTAAGCTAAGAATGAATAGTCAGTCAGCTGTAGTTCATGAACATATTAAAAAGAAAAAAAAAAGAGGAAGTCTAGAGAGAAACGAGAGGAAGAATCAAACGTACCGAATTTCCATTATAAAGCTGCGCATCCCCCCCTCCCCTCCC
Source organism: Xylaria polymorpha (assembly GCA_003426235.1). Classification (NCBI taxonomy): domain Eukaryota; kingdom Fungi; phylum Ascomycota; class Sordariomycetes; order Xylariales; family Xylariaceae; genus Xylaria; species Xylaria polymorpha. The sequence continues at coordinate 16,675 of NQIM01000172.1, read as the reverse complement.
TAGCCCTCAGATTCTCCATGGGGATATCCTCATGATGGCCAGAGGTACCTCCACCACCACCGCCGCCACCGAAGAACAGGGCAAAGAACCCCCCCGATAGACGCCATGATGGCCCCGAACAGCGACGAGAAGATGCCAATGATACCCCGGGACCCGCTGCCGCCGGCAGAGCGCCCCGCGTACGCAACGCTGTACCGCGTGGGGATGAGCACGAGCGTCGCCGACGGCGCCAGGCCCAGGGATAAGAGCGACTTGCTCTCCTCCTGGGGCTCGACGACTTTATTGGGCCGCGGCGTAAGCACGATGCGGAACGCGTACGGCGCGTCGTCGCCGTCGGTGCGTGAGGCGTCGATCCACCGCCGCACGTCAACACCCAGCGTCGCGTCGCTGCCGAACCGCGACCGCAGCGTCGACCCGTCCATCAGGCGGACTTGCAAGTTGCAGTGATCGCCGCCCTGTCCGGCCTTCGGAACGAGGAATTGCTTGTGGGCTGGATCGGTACTGCTGCTGCTGCTGCCTTCGTGGGGTGGTGGGTGGAGGTTTGGGTCGGTGTCAGAGAGTAAAGTCCGCGCCCGACGCTCCGCGGCTTCCCGCTCCTTCCGCGCCCTCTTGTCGTCTTCGATCCGCTTCAGGATCCGCTTGCGCTCTTCGTTCGCGTGGTGCTTGCGCTGCTTCACTTCGTTCGCGTGCGCTTGCTCTGCGTTTGGCGGCGCGCAGCCGCAGCGCTCGTCGACTCTTCGGCGCGCCTCGTCTTCGGCATCTGCGCGTGCTTTGCCTTTTTTCTTCTGCTCGGCTGTGAGGCGCTTTTCTTCTTCTTCTGTTGTTGTCGTTGTTGTTGACTGGATATTGCTGCGTGCTGCTGTTGTAGAGGGTTGAGGGTTTTGTGGGGGGTTTGCTACTGGTCTTGTGGATGTTGACGTTGATGCCTGGTTTGGTGTTGTTCCGGATGGAGTGGACTTGCTGATTCTCCTGATGAATTCTTCTTTGCTGGTTCCCGCTGCGATGTACTCCTTCAGCTGCCCGTTTCTGTGTCATGTGAGCGATTTTCCTATGTAACCTTATAGAACCTTGGCAAAGAACAGGCAACGACTATTACTAGAAAATAAGGCGCTGCATACTGTATTATCACGACTGTGGGCTTCTTGGGCACCGGGAAAAGGGCCTCGAGGTAACCGGCCTCTTCCGATCCCGCCGGTAGTCTTAGGATTACGGACTGACTCTCGAGCCCAGGCCGTATCTACCCAGGTTAGCTATAAGATTCATAAACTTTGTATCATGAGGTTGAGCGTACAGAATCATCTGTGAGAAATTCATTCTCCCATTGCTCACTCTCGGTGCTGTTGTCTGTACGCCAAGGTTAGCATGTTGAATCTCTTAGGCGCAGGCTGTAGTGAAATGGGGTGGTATAAAGAGTTGAGGAAAAAGACCACGGTCGAAATAGCGTATGCATGTATGTATGAGCATTATCGGTTTTCATCCCCGAGACATCACACCTGCATTGATATAACAGGAAGTGACATTGAGGCACTCATCTCACGTACCCGTCACAAAGCAAACAACCTGTTTCGATTGCTGGAGGGCAGTCGATATGCCCTCCTGTAAACTCCCCCTGAAAAACATGATTTATCGCAAATTTAAATGTGTTGTTGTCCTCACACGATGGTTAACAGAGAACCACGGTGCAAACGATGAAACGGCGTTAGGTGGCTTTTATGACGGACATTCGATGAGGTAAGGTGGGACTGCAACGGACAGCTGCAGCCAGGAATAGCTTTGCTGCTTAATCTAGCAGAAGCTTTGGGCTTGACACCGTATCGCAATTTTGAAGGTTCGTATTTGTTTAAGTGATTTATTAGATGATTACGGAAGGTTGTGTAGGTAGGTGTTAAGTTGAAGATAAGGCTAGCATGTGATGGACCATCTGTCTGGGCTTACCTAAGTCCTGTTTAACTAGTTATGCTTTAATCCGATACTAGAAAAACCCCGTTTGTGGCATACGACCGACTGGATTTGAAGTGCGAATCTCCAGTCCTGAGCCCGCAACAGCCCTAAAGATAGGCGGAGTCAGAAAGAAGAGGGTACGCTTGTGGTGAACTGTAGTCAAAATCAGTATCTTCAATTCCGGCTATAGAATCAATAGTTAAACCAGTTTCGTAAAATCCAAGGGCTGATATCCCTCAAGTTTTATCAATGCACTGAAGTAGGTATGTGTAAGTCTCAATATAGGGGTTCAGACTTCAATATGACTATCTATTTATAAATGTAAAAAAGTTGGTATTCTAAAAGAAAGAGCTTTATCGGTCTATATACTACTTAAATACGTCTTGAATGTCGTAGCGTAAATCCCAAGATTAAAATTCTCACGATCGAAATTAGTCTTGTCACGAACACAATAACACAGGAGGCATAGCAGCTCAGCTCAATTGTATACTACGAAGATCAAGTATAAGTATTCTGCATAATCTACTGAGATAACCAACTAAGGTCACAGTCGACAGTACCAGATTACTCAACGTACTGTAACCCTCGTTGTTCTTTCTCCTGGGTTAGAAACTCCCCGAGAGTGGTAAAGCGATATCCGTACTTCTGCGCCAGGGCCTCAACATCGACCCTGAGATCCGTAGCGTTCGCCCAGATATGCCACTGCGCAGTCGCCGACGGTTTCTCAGTATCTTCGGCCGTCGCTTTCCTGGCCACAATATGCTGCCCAGTCGCCTTGCTCATGGCCTCCGCCACCTCCTCGATAGTGAGATTCTCCGAGGCCAGTTCGATTTCCTCGCTAGCGAACTTGGCCGGGTCGATAAGTGCCATGGCTGCAAATTGCCCGATGTCTTTTACGCTGATATGCGGGAAGATAGTCCCGTCCTCATACGAGTGGACGAGTTCACCCGACTTCCGGACCTCGGGATGGAAGAAGTCGATCGTGGGCGCCAGATGGTTCGAATGAAACCAGAAGGGGCGAAGGATAGTGTAAGACTTCAACCTCGCGCGTCGCACCGCGTCTTCGACGAGGATCTCGCCTTCGTAGTACGGGATGAGCCCACTGACCTCGACCCTGTTCTCGGGGATATCCCACTTCTCTCGGCTTCCGACCCAGCCCGCCGTCGAGAGCACCACGTGCTCGACGCCGGCGTCTCTGCAGGCCGCGAGGATGCCCTCCGCCTGTCTCTCCGGATGCGGGTTGCTTGGACGTTCCACCAGGTTCAGGAAGATGCCCGTGCATCCCTGGGCCGCCTTGCGGAAGGCTTCGAAGTCGTCGTGGTCACCCTTGAACAGAGTCACGCCCAGACCCTCGAGCTCGCGAGCTGCGTCTTTCGTGGGATCGCGCACAACCGCGTGCACTTTTGCGCCGCGCGCGAGGAGGGCATCGACTGTGGCTCGGCCTTGCTGGCCTGTAGCGCCGGTGATGAGGAATGTAGACATGTTGGGTTTTGAGGTTGGGAACTTGTGATTTAAGTAAGGACTCGGGCGATCGAGTTAGTTCGCGTTAGATGTAATCAGTTTTCTGCTCGCTCGCTCGCTCGCTTACTTGCCTGCTTGCTTGTATCTGTGTTACAAGTCGCATGATACAGCAAAGGTTGAAGGACTGGATGCTTAGAAATGAGAACCGCTTATCTTCCATTTTGAATGGCTGCCAAGCGTTGCTAATTCACGATTGACATATTTACCCCTCTCGTGGTGTTACACAGCCGCAGCTGTAAAGCATCGTGAGTCAATCGGCGCGAATCTGTCGATCTAGAGATCGACTAACGGGTATGAGGCCGTCATATGTACGTAGGTATGTGTCACACGGCTAAGGCTAGGTGCCTACGCCTGGCAGCCCTCCGCCCAGACATACAGCCTTCCGGCAAGACATACAGCCTCAAAGGGCCATAACCATTGGTCGGCGATTATCACAGGACTTGCAGAGGCGCATAGAGAGACGCACGCAGGCAGAGACACGGGCCCCAAGGCTGTCTATAAATACTTATATCGAAGGGTGGATTAGGAAGCCAAGGACCCTTTAGACCCAAAGAGAATTATTAGTTGAATATGAACACTGTTCCAAGCCCTTGTCCCAGGTCCTACGTTAAACTTGCGGATCCCATGCTCCTGCTCGACAGAGTTGTTTCTGGTGTGCTCGTGCACCGCGCCGATGGTAAAAGCCACCTGGATGCTATATGCGAAGAACGATTACATGTATAGGTAGTTGGCCGCCCAGGATATTTCCTAATAAGGTTAAACGTAGGTGAAGATGCTGAGGGTTCGGGCGAAGAACCTAGGTGTCCCGGATTAACTTAGATTAGTAGTTCGGACGATACACAACTTCATGATAATATTTGGGCTATACTATTGATGTGGATTAAGCCAGTCGATAATACCGGTGTGGTCGGCGTTGCCATATGTGGCCTTTATGATATAATTATAAAATCTCTGACCAAAACAGCCTGGGAGTCATAGCGAAATACGATTTCCTTGTTCAACTTTCTGATCCGCCCGGACCTGGCCTCCGAAATGCGACCCTTCTTGAACGAGACTACAAAGTAACTCAGGACTAGTGACCTCGAGCCTGTTGCCTTGTTTGACCTCTTTGCCGCTTATTATGGAATGAAACACAGATCCTCTTTGACTAAACTCAGCTTGTTTTGATATATTCGGTGGTTCTATACTCCGATTGGTTTCAGGAGTAGCTTTTCCTTCAGACTCGGGTCTGAGAGATGCCAATGAATGTGGATTGGTCTGGAAGTCCTTCACGTAGAGCTCCATCCTTTTCTGTTGACTTTTCAGATAGTTGTGCGTATGCGCAGAAATCTGGCTAGCGAGCTCCCAGTCCGACAATGCAACGTTGCCCAGACCCTCGTTTACCACGAAACGATAGTATTGTCCATTGTCTCCATATATTTCGTGGAGAGAAGCCTCTACTTTGCTTGATGAGGTTGCCATCTTCTTGAGAGCCTTGAGGATCGACAGGCGATTGTCTTTGACTGCAACCACATCTCCGATACCAGTCCCAATACTTAGGATTTTCAGATCCCTGTCCGCTGGGAATATACGCCTAGCTTCTCCGATGAGGAGCTCACATGGGTTGTTGTACCCGAAACCCGCGTCGATGAACTCGATCTCATCCCGGCCGATGCGAACAGATTCGAAGAAAGTCGTGGCAGCAGAGGTAGCGCGTGCAATTTCCCATATGGGACATGAGCGGAAATTTGGCGAGCTGTCGTAGGATTTAAGCAGCGTTGGTGGTGCATTGATATTTTCTTTCGTGATCGCTACTACGACTCTGTGCGGTTAATGTCAGCATTATTCTTTTGGTTGATTCTTAGCACTCGGTGAAGACTCCATGGCACGTACGTTTTGGTAGAGGAATCCTCATAAAACGCCATCCCTTCATGCGGACAAGTCTCCCCCCGTCGGGAAACCTTGACTTCGTTGCTCCCGGCATCTTGTCTCCACGCAGTTCTCCCTAATGACCTGCTTCATAGCCGACTCTAGAGCTTTCGCGGAGAACATACCCTTAGGGGAGCCTGGAAGAATTCTACCAAATTTAGGAGTGAATGCTTGGGCGGCAACTCTTCTATACGCTTTAATGCATGCCTCGACCGTCATCTCCAATCTCCCTAGCATGAGAGCTATGATTCTTGTCTCGGTCAGTAACTTTGTACAAAATAAGAGGCGTAATAATCTCACCCCCCAGTACTTGTCCCGCCGATCAGATCAAAGTAGTCGCAAGGTCGCACTACATCGGGTTTTTTCCGGCTTCAGCCGCCTTTCTCATGATCTCCTCGAGAATTAAGAGGCTCGATAAGCCTCGAATGCCTCCTCCGTCTTTCAATGTGTCAGTTAAGTGATTTAGGTATTACGAAGAAAATCTTACCGAGGGAAAGTATCCTGAGAGGACGAGGAGAACTCATGATTTGAGTGTCATAAGGCTGGTCCATGGTATTTCCCAGAGTATGTTACGTAGCCACAGACGCTGGAGTTTAGCAATGGGAAAATAAGAAAGGGAAAAGGAAATAAGAAAGGGAAAAGGAAATAAGAAAGGGAAAAGGAAATAAGAAAGGGAAAAGGAAAAGGAAAAAGGAAAAGGAAAAAAGAAAGGGAAAAGGAAAAAAAGGGAAAAAGGAAAAAGGAAAAGGGAAAAGGGAAAAGAAAAAAAAAAAGGAAAAGCAAGGGAGAAAAAAAGGCTATGCATAGTTCCGTGGATTTGCCACGATGACCAGCTGACGATGACGTGCAAGAGCCTGATTAGTCGGTCTCCTCTTCATGCAGGCTAGGAGCTGCAGCACGGATACATCTGGCATACAAACATCATAAGCGGCACAGATACCCTAGGTTAAGTAGTTTTCGCTGGTCCATAAGCGAAGAGAATTAGGCATCTACGCAGTGGTTTCCAAGCACTTCCTATAGCTAGGTAGCCTTTTAACGACCTTTGTAAACACATACCAAATGTATATTGTAGACCTCCATGTGCCAGAATATATATTACCTAGGCTAGGTATGTAGGTAGTAGGTAGCCTGCTACGCCTCTATTTTATTACTGTTGCTACTTTATTGACCGTTAGCGGCCCGAAATACTGCTTGCCGAGCCGCCAGATGTATATGTTGTATTTTACTTGCACGCTTTTTCTACACGTCTTCCTAACGGCCCTAGATAAGCCCATTAAACTATGCAATACCAATATTGAACAGCGAATAAAAAGGAGGGAGTGTGGATAGACAGGTAGGGTACTTCAGATATTAGTAGGGTTGCGCCGATGGCAAAACGGAACGCTGGAGGCTAATTATGACGGCCGCACCACCACAATAAGTCAGCAGAGGCCATCGTATCGAGTATCCAATATTGCACAAATTGTATGTGCATAATTAACGTTCGGTTGTAACAAGTGGATAGTCGTTGATTACCTAGATAATTAGATCCCTTTCACCTTTACAACAGGTTCGTTACTTGCGACCAATTTTCTAGGAAGTCGGTCTTAGCCAGAGCAAACGAACAGAGCCAATACGTTATCATATATAATCTCCTTATCTGGCGCCCTTATTTAATATTATTCACCTCTCAACCATCTTATTCCGATGGGGACTGTGAGTTTCCTCGTGTGAACCGAATGAATAATTTTAGTCGTTAAGTTGCAGAAAGGGGTAATTATAGGGTAGGATGCACTAGATACATCCTCTACGCTGCTTCGACACGACGCTTCCATTAAGTGCACCAGTCCCATGGGGGAGATTCGTGAAGTCCAGGAGTTCCTGGCAATTTATTAAGAAAATACCGAATCCGTCGCATACGGGTATCACCCAATGTCTGCCATAGCATCAGCCGCGGGCACCGTCGTATCCAGCGGGCAGATTATTCGTCCCCGTAGTCATCTAATCAATGCAATCATTTGTAGGCACTAGCCAGGGAGGAGTTGGTACTGGAATTATTTATATTTCCTCGCCTGTGAATTGAGTAACTCCCTAACAGGAAAAATTCTGGCAAAGCTGTTTGTTTCAAACTATCTCGTAGTCTTGAGGAGTCAAGCCCTCATTTTCAAATGCAGGGGAGTACATTACACCCATTCCAACCCTTTCAAACCTCGTCATAGAGTTATCGACTGGCTTGAGTAGTAACCCATGATAAATCGTGTCCTTCATTATTCTCAGAATATCTACGCAATTATTCTAAGAAATATATAATTAGAACGGTAGGCGCACCACGTCTCCATACCGGTACTGACCTGATGGCATATTCCCACCCAGGACACAGTTGATTCTGTGGGGTCCACATTGGCACCATCGATACTCGGACTCGCAATAGGTTCCTGGTCTGATGTTTTGTGCCTTAATAAAGGTTGTTCGTCTCGAGGCTAATGTATAATTAGAATGATAGACACTTCATATCTTCATACTGCTACTGACCTGATAGCATATTTCCATCTGGGACGCTGTCGAATCTACGGATTCTGTGGGGTCCACATCGGTACCGTCGCCACTTGTACTAGAAATAGATTCCCGATCTTCAAGATTTTCGATCTCCCTCCTTCTTGAAGCCCAGAAGGCAAAAACACAATCTGAAGCTATCTGTGCATCAAAAACGCCAAGCCCAAGAACTTGGCCACTTCTGTCTTGAAGCACATAAGGACAGCGTGGCTCTCCACTGTTGGTTTCGAATAGTAAGTCCTCCTCGGGTAATAGACCTAAATTATGCAGATACAAACGGGAAACGGAAATGTAGCTGTCGACACAACAATTGTTGACTCGAGTGCTCCGATCAATTACCCCCAGTAATCCTGAGACAGACAATATTTCTGGTTCATCATCACGAACATCGGCTCTCACCTCTGAAACTGCGTCGTGCCGGAGGCTGATTGGCCATAGCTTTGCTCCACCAGTTCTCGCCCAGCTCCAAGAAGGTATGTCAGGAAGCACGTCATTCAAGGCCGTATTACAGCAAGAAATCCAAAGACATTGTACTACTAAATCAGTATCCCAGACACCAAAGAAATATTGCCCTTTTCGAGCCTTCTTCATTTCCGTCACGATTCCTTGAATCGCTGAAAGACGATCAGAGACAATAGTGAGCTTGGACCGGGTGTATTGTTCTAAGAATAAGGGCCAAGACGTATAGTCATATATTCCAAGGTCGGCCGAAATAGAACGCTCGTCCATGGCCATCGTATGACAGGCCCAGCTAATCCCGCGGGGCATAAAAAATACTTTTCTCCGAGCCAAGTATCGTTCCTGTAAGGCCCATCCTCTACTCGCTAAAGGCCCGACCACCGGCGTGGCTAGGCTTTGCGATAGTAATCGAAGATTTAGGCGTATTATATGCTCGTAATCGGGTTTAACGAAGATAGAAGCAGTAGGCGTGTCTTCTGGTCTTTCTCCTCCAAAACAGCCTCCACTTGAATCTGATGATCCCGATGCTGAGAGTACGATAATTGCCTTTTCGTAAATAGAACCCATGACTTGTGCCTCGCGAAACCAGTCATCGGGATCGTCTTGTACAATGCACAAGGAGTCGATCCAGAGGTAGTCACTCCCAACCCGCCGAGTAATAATGGAAGCTTCCTGGAAAGTTTTTGGCAATTTCGAAAAGGGTATTCCCGCGAGGTGGACGTCGAAGTTTTCTTTTACTGTTCGCAGAGGCTGATTGTCCGGTGAGCCCCAACAGTGGCTCAATGCACAATAACGACCTTTTAAACCATGGCTTTCCAGTAATTTGACGTGTCCTAGATTCGTTACGGACAACACCCGAGCCGGTAACGTGACATATTCTCCCTGATCTATGGTTTGCCCGCAAACAGTTTGTAAACACTTGTTATGAAAACGCATGCATTCCCGTAACCACTTGCTGATTAAGGGAACGGCTTCGTATGGGTTATTCGTGAAGATCGGTCGCTCGGTCGACATGCCCAAGTCTCGGTTTCCTGGACACAATTAGTTTAAACCCATGTTAGCGCGTCTGAAGATACTCCCAACGCACCCTCGTCAACCCATATGGAGAATCCCGCCTGGCCCCTATCAATGTTGAAGAGCCTGAATTCGGTTATAGGTCCTTGTTGGCCACCAGGGTAAGTCCTAGAGAAACGAACTTCTATGCTTGTTGGGAACTCGAGTCCGTGAAGAAAGTGGAGAGTAGAATCGACATGAGTTAAGAGTTTACATAGATCGCAGTTTGTGGCGGTATCGTAAGGGCTAGTTCGCATCGTCCATGTATAAGAAGGATAAGAACCTGGACCATCACCAAAATCACAAGAAGGGTTGTTGCATAATGTTGTGATGAGTTCCCCACAAAAACCACACAACTGCGTACTCGCCATCTTTACTGGTTGTTGACTGCAGTGGGAAACATAGAAAGTCGAAATGATCAAGGCAAGCCAGATTGGATAAAAGACGGAGCCGGCGGTCATGTAATTACCCCTCACGAGGCTGCTATTAGATTAGTTAAGGGTCAGCCTACAGCGGCATCGCTGTATTAGACTCTATTAGGCAGAGCTACTCAAGGCTATGCAAACTTTTGCTCAAATGGAAAGACATTTTCGCACAGAATTGGTCTAAGCGACGGCAAATAACTCTCTTCTTAAGCCAAAGTCTCATGGGAATTTCTTTTCCCTACATAGCATAGGAGACTTGAACCATTGTTTGGGCGTGGAAGGCCAGAGAGTGTTGCATAATTACGGCAGTTTAAGAAAGACCACAGAATTACTATGTATGGAAGCTGGAGATGGGCACTGCCCTTGTGTACCAGACCCTCCATTACTTCTGCAATATCAATTACGACTTTGTCCTATTTTCTGACAGTAATATCGGTATGGTAGGTAGGTAGGTAGGTAGGTAGAGTGACGGGCGAGAGCCTGCGGGCCTTCGCATATACATGGGATCCACTTAAAGTTTACTTACAAGGTATAACGACCCTACCTCACCCACATGGGCAGTTCGGGAGAGCTCAAGACATCGTCATCGGCCAGACTTCAACATCGACGCCAGCACCACAACCGCCATGCCGCCCAACTAACACAACCACGACACGAACGACGCCAATCAAACCCGCGATGAAGTCCCCGAGCTTCCGGCTCGCACGGCTTAGTCCCGCACTCCAAGCCCCGCGGCCACTATCGCGGCAATTCCCCATCAACACATTCCGCAGCATCCCACCCACCCGACGCCCCTTCACCCAGCCCCCGCCGCGGCGCGCATCGCGAAAACAACCCGGCGACGACCCGAACTTCACGTCGATCCTCGACAACCCGCCCGAGCTAGTACGAACGGGGCGTCGGCACGGGCCGGGGTTAATAATCCTAGCGCTGATCCCCATCACGGCGCTCGTGCTCGGGACATGGCAAGTGCAGCGACTAGGGTGGAAGACGGAACTGATCGCGCGGTTCGAGGACCGGTTGGTGCAACCCCCGCTGCCGCTCCCGCCGCGCGTGGACCCGGAGGCGATCCACGACTTCGACTTCCGCCGCGTGGTGGCGCGGGGGGCGGTACCGGCATGATCGGGAGATGCTGGTGGGGCCGCGCATGCGCGATGGCGAGGACGGGTTCATGGTCGTCACCCCGCTGGAGAGAGACCCCGATGGGGATGGCACGAGGGGCACCACTACCGTCCTGGTGAACCGTGGCTGGGTCGCGAGGAAATTGCGCCGCCAGCGGGATAGGGTCGAGGGTCTGCCGACTGGCGAGGTTGTGGTCGAGGGGTTGCTGAGGGAGCCGTGGAAGAAGAACATGTTCACCCCTGAGAATCGTCCCGATAAGGGCGAGTTTTACTTCCCCGACGTTAAGCAGATGGCTGAGTTATCCGGGAGCCAGGCTGTGTGGGTCGAGCAGACGATGGGTACGTTACGTTACGTTTATGTTACAGACATGGGACAGATATTTCTACGCTGATATTCGGGTTATTGCGTCTTGGTTTGGTTTGTTTTATTCATTGAGGAGTACATCTGCTGACATGGGCTTGCCGCAGAGCCCGACCTGATGGAGGCTCTCGAGATGCAGTCCAAGGGCATCCCTATCGGTAGACCGGCCGAGGTCAACCTGCGGAATAATCATGCACAGTACATCTTCACCTGGTATGCCTTCCTGCCTTCCTGCCTTCCCCCTTTAACCTTTGCAGTGCAATGCAATACTGACACTCCGTCAGGTACGGGTTGGCGATTGCCACGTCGATAATGTTCTACATGGTGGTCAAGAAGCCTCCGACAGATATATCCCGTCGGATACGCATGAACAAGGAATGGTCATAGACCTTCCCCTTAAATGCACCTAATAAGACCGAAGCTTGGTTTTTGGTTCAAGTCACTTCTTCATGCTCCTCCCCCTCGGCATCTCCATGCCTCGTCTTCTTACGCGGACCTTTACTGGGGATCGGAACCGGCATACGGAGCTCCTGCAGGAGCTCTCTGGGTAGATAGCGCTGAGCTAGCGCAAATGGCGTGGTGGAAGCGTTCGTTTGCCGCTGTCTATATCATATCCGACATCAACATCTGTACTTTAACGAGGGGAAATGAATCCCGTAGAAAGAGTGTATAGTATAAACACATACCTTCGCATGAGAGTAATCATATCACTCTCATCGATAGTCTTGCGGCCCGCATGCTTGGCGTATGCAGATAGGTCGTCGCCCAGTTGCTCAAAGAACCAATCCGTGGCTTGCATTATGGCATCCAGTGTGTCTGGGCTAATCTTGCCTTTGGATCCCGCCGTTTTCGCACACGTCGTTGCCAGTCGCTTCACCACGCTTGGTGGTAGTGAGGGGTACTCTATACCATGTCGGGATATCTTCTTCCCCTTTTTCCTCTTTACCCCTCTATTCGGTGCCAGGCGGGCTGGTGCGCGATAGTGTTGTCTCCTCTATTGTGCTGATATCGTTCTTGGCCACATCATCGACTTCTTCTTCTTCCGTGTCAAAATCGGGCATGTCCATTGGTTCGTTCACGTGGTCATCATCATCGTTATCCATATCATATAACGGGCCATTATCGCTGCCCAAACCTTCCAATCTCTCGGTTGTTGTCGGTTCTCGTACAGGTGATGAGACCGGGGCCATCATGAAAGTGGTTTCATTCCCAGCATCAGGGATTTCTATAGCCCCGAAAATACTATCGCCCCCAAGAGTTTGCCGTCTCGTCTCATCGGCGTCCAGACTACATGCACATGTTAGTATTAGTCCCACGGGGTTCTACATGACAGCAGCAGTCTGGATTAGAGCACTAACCGTTCAATCACAGCCGGCTCATCCATAACCACCTCGGCGCTATCGTCCAGAGCCGGGGGAGGGAAAAAGCCGGAGTCGATACCGACATCGTCGCTCTGTATGTCCGGCCCCATGTAATCACTATACCTCATGCTCCCCAGGCTGCTCCGTATGGTATTATCCATGATAGCCCGCCGCGGGAGCTCGATTGACTGCATCGTGTAGTTGTCCTCCTCCAACCCACTAAGCCGAGGGGGTTTTAGATCCTCGTCGTCGTCATCCTCTTCGGGCCCAAGGGGTAGAGAAAAACGAGGACGTTCGATGGGGAAGTCATCATCATCATCGCCATCGTCTTCAATCAACGGGGACAAGGTGGTGTTAGCCCCAGACTCGGGCGACGACGACGAAGAGACAACTTGAGAACTCGGGGCCAGCACTCGACTGAGGTTGCGCAGGAGGTCCCGGGGCGTCTCGCGTTGTTCGCGCAAGCTGCGCCGACGGGTCCTTCCAGGCGTGAACAAGGCAGCTCGACGCTGGTCCATGGCGCGGATGGCGGCGCGCCCGTGCGGTGTTGCGACATTATTCCGTCTTGCCGAGGCGGAGGGACGGCTCGAGGGTGGTTGTCGATTGGGGGTTGTGGTTGCTCGAGGCGTGCTTAAGGCCGCGAGGGTGCCGCCCCGTGATGTCGCCGTGTTGATGTTCGCCATGATGCGATACTAATGCGCATCCGTCAAGTTTGACTCGGCAGCGTGTGATGACGACAATTGCACCAGAATCCGGGGTTCATTCTTGCTCACTGCTATCCAGGGTAGGTCTGGAGCTTCTGCTATAAGTGAAGCCTTGGCAGATGTGAGGTATGACGTGGGGAGTGTACTATTGATTGACCTGGCTCGAGTCAGGGCGCGTGGGAACTAGGAGGAGGCGAGTTACACGCGTTGGAGCGCGTCAATGGCGTTTGGTGTTTGGTGTTTGAGCAGTTGCAGCAGCGACACATCTTAGGTGGGTACAGTAGGTGGTAGGTAGGTGGTAGGTGGGTAGGTGGGTACCTAAGGTTGAACAAGACCAGGGCCCACACGTGGCACTATCTTCACCAGGCTAGGCAGGTACGACGGCTAGCGTACACTAGGTAGCCCCAGAGAGCTAGGTAGTTAGAGAGCTTCAGCCCTCCTCTCCGGAAAGTTGGTGGGGTGGGCTCTCGATGCACGTAGGTATCAGTTCTGCAGCACAGCACGCTACCTATGTTCATCGTACAGCTACAGCATCCGAACTCTCGGATCTCGGCGTCCAAGTCACCATGAAACAACCCTCTACCACCTGTTTCAATAGAATGTTTCGAGATGCATACTACCTCCTAGCGAAGCATCGAACCTATACCTGTTTCCCTCTTAGCCCACTACCTCCCTCCCTCCCTAAGCTGGGTTGTCACATGCATGCAGTAGCATGCATGGGGTTGTGCAGTCCTTGGTAAGGTACTACGTATATCCATGATGTATGTATGTACCTACATAGGCAGTTATAGGTAGGTACTATGTATTAACGGCTGCGATGGTAGATGCTCGATGCTCGACTGGGGTTGACTGGTGGAAGAAGCCAACCGGTTTTCATGTGCACTCTTCCGGGTAGACTATGTCCCTATAGGTCAACCACATCATGTGTTGTGTCCGGATAAAGGACTGTGGTGCTATGCAGAGCGTTCCATTCGGCTCCTCCCGACTGTTTGATAGGTACGCCACCGGTGCAGTGTCCTCTTGCCTCCCCTCCTCAGTCATCTATGGTCCGTGGATGCTTCTCACCTAGGAGGCCCGGTGTTGATCAATCCTCAAAGGTAGGAAGATTGTGGGGAATTCAAACATGTTACCGTGCCTGTCCGGTCAGCCTCCATATTACATATTACACTACCTACTTACTATGTATGTATTGAGTTATCTATTACAACTAAATCACCTTGTGTGATACCTAACCTCCTCTGTACCTAGTCTTCCTTGCTTGAATAGACCACATTAGAATAAAGCTTTTACTTAACTTTAACGTCAAAAAATGATCAGTTGCCAACAACATCCGTGAATACTCCAGGCTCAGTACAGTACTTTAAGTTATTACTGTAAGCACACCCACTCCCTTCCCGAGCTTCTCTGACCAAGAATTCTGATTTGTCGCAAGTTGGGAGATATCAACGAATCAAGGTAACCCGTTGTCCTTCCATTGGTCCTTTGACACCTTGGGAGGAGGCACCCCCTGATACACATGTGAGAGCCATGAAATGTTGCAGGGTAGCCATGTCACAAGCCGTGCTTCAGGTCGTGTCTTGCCTGAAAAAGGCGTCTTTTGGTGGATAAGAAGATCTCCCTGCCGGTTTGGGACTCTTTCTGTTACTCACTGACTCTTTTTTTATTGTTTAGCGAGCTCTCACAAACAAATGTGCACCTCTTGTGACTACATAGTTGGCATTTTGTATTATACATGATAAAATAAGGTAGGGATTGTAGTATAGCCCTTACACAGGCTTACATGATGGCGAGCTAGGATAATCCATCTACGCATACATACCTACCTAGGTATTCTGTAGCCCATTGAAGTTAAAGCCGATCTTAACCAGATATGGCAATTACAGTTTCGAACATCACCATGGATTGTTTGATGTTTCTGATCATGTCTTCGCAGACAGGCACAGCTATTCAGCCAGGCTCTCGATTCGCTGCCCTCCAACGCGAAACGCCCGGCTCCCATCCCAAAAAGGCCTAATCATGCAGAAGATCCCTACATGATAGAATTCCAGAACAAGGGCTCAGAGCGTATCGGAGAGATGACCCCACCATACCAGCAATGCCGTGATGGGTGCTGTTATCGCTAGGTCGTACCACTAAGGGCGCTCGGACCAGCGTAGCGGCTCCCTTAAAGCTACCTAGCTAGCGATAGTAAGGGGCGCTCATTACCTCCATAATATACAGGTTACCTAGGTACTGTACATCTCGTAAAGGAGCTCAGCACATCCATGATGCACCTGGCTGGCCTGCCTCACATATACAACCTCAAGTCCATACCGAAGTACATGTAGTTTGGTTTGTAGGGTAGGTCGTCTTTTGGAACTACTGCCAGCATTACCTAGTACCTACCCAAATACCCAAAGAACAAGAACGTGTCCATCCATCCAGCCGGTTAAGGGTACACTGCAGCGGTATTGCATTCACTAACGGGTAGGTAACAGGTTACCTAAAGGCTAAAAAGGTACAATACCTTACACAATACAGCAGACCGACCGCCTTTCTCTACAGTACCTACCTACTTTAACGCTTTGGAGTTTGGATTTCCTCTTTGATCCTGGGAAGCTCCATAGTCCAACCGTTCAATCAATCAATCAATCAATCAATCAACCAACCATCCATCCATCCAACCAACCAGCCGTCTATCTACCTACCTACCTACCTACGCTACCGTATCTGCCCGTCCATCCATCCCATCCACCCATCATCACTTCAATCCACACATCGCCCACCACATATCTACCTACTGTACCTACCTACTACCTACTACCTACTACCTACTGTACACTACCTGTGCCTGCTGTACATACATACATTGCAACCGCAACTCATCCTGCTGCCGTCTTGTTTCGGTTTACACAGAAGAGTCAGCTATCGGAGTTTCGTGTGTGCGTGTGCGTGCGTGCGTGCGTGCGTTTCCTACTCTACTACTCTACTACTCTATTAACTCTACTACTCTACTCTGCTTCGTTCTTCACGTTCTCTTTCTTCCCGTCCCCCCCCCCGTCTCCGTCTTGTCCCGTCGACGGCACTTTCACCTGCGATCCGAGCGCTGCATCTCGCTTCTGATTGACTGATTCATTGTGCTCAATCTTGCACCCCGTCCGTCCGTCACTTGTCGTGGCCTCCCTCCTTTCAGATACGGTCGCTTCGTGCTTGTCAGAACCTTAAACCAAACCACCTTGCCTTGTCTTGGGTTGTCTTGTCTTGTAGGTCAATCAATCGCCTTTCTTATTTTTATACCTGACGTCGTGTT